>MPNW01000394.1:100483-123734 GCA_011800805.1 Hirudo medicinalis
ATAATAAGTCTGCTAATAATATAATATTCATAATAATAAGTCTGCTGCACATTGAATGGCTTCAGCAGTTGAATAATTGGTCTCAATGGGATTATCAATGTTACGATGCTAATATCTCGTTTCTTTAATGTACAAACAACGTGAGGTTATGATGTGTGGCATGAAATTGAAAATGCGAAAATAAGAGCGCGCTTTTCGAACAGTGGTTCAAAAGACGAATACAAATATTTTCGGCTCCTTATCTCTAGGATGAAGACTAATTGGAATAAGATTATTGGGACTCGGTTCAGGATATCAATTAAGAATGATTTATACACCTAACACTTTAATTACAACTTGGCAGGGTTACGATATGCAATCACAGGGAACCACCCAACAAAGCAAATTAGATGAACACAAGTGGATACCGACATGTCATTTCTTGCATTTAAAATGACTTTTAGAACGCTTGACTGTTGCATGAATCACCTGAGGATTGTTACCCCTTTTCAAAGCTTTCTTATCATTCAACTCCTTATTCCAACCATCATTTCCTCTCTCCTCATTTCATTATCTCCCGCTCTCGAATGAAAATGGATGAACCAACCTAGAGATGCTTTTGACCCCGGTTTGCTAACAGTAAATAATGAGACAGTGCACATTGTCAGCATCTGCTTCAGACAAGAATCAACCGACGAGTGATTATGATTATGATTATAATGCGTACTTTTGGAAGTTAACATGGCAGCCATTAACTTCTCCTCATTGCATATTCACCACGTGAACTTTAACCTTTCACCTGAGATCCCGCAGAGTTTATGGAAGAATATGTGTGAGTTTAGATGTTATTTACGAGCAACATCGTTAAAATCGATTCATTATTTCGACTGATTTCAGCTGAAAAAATATTCTAAAATGATGCACGTCCAATCACATTACATTATCACATTACAGCGGTGAATACGTAGAAGTTGCGATTGATACAACAACATGTACAACAAGTACAACAATAAGTACAACAACAAGTACAACAACAACACACGTAACAAAGAAGACGGAAGTCCATTCATAACCTCATTCCAAGGAGTTTTAAAAGAGGACTCATTTAAAATGAATTATCCCGAAAAGATTCGTTGTGAGTGAGTGTTGTGCTGTCTAAAATTATAGTCCAATTTATGTTATATAACCACTTCTTTCACTTAAGCTTCGCGTTATGATTACAAAGATATTTACATATGATGATGATGATGATGATTGTTGATTATTAATTGTGTTAAATTAATGATTGTTAAACAAACAAATTAAGTCATTTGCTTCCATAAATGTTAAATATATAATATAATAATAATAATAATAATAATAATAATAATAATAATAATAATAATAATAATAATAATAATAATAATAATAATAATAATAATAATAATAATGTTACCAATCGAACGTGGAAAGTCGATTAAGTCCACTGCTTTGGCCACTAAGTCAAGTCATCCTCACTCTCAACCCATGTCCTACCACACTAATCTCCTTCGATCTTCTCACTAGTCATTCCAGTAGTGGTATTGGTTAATCAACACAAATTAAATCATATTCTGTTTTTCTTTTTAAGCTCCTTTCGAGAAATCCCGAAAATCGTCAGACAAAGGAATTTGGAGATGTTAGTGTCCACGATAGCTGTCGGCGTTGGTTCTTTGAACAGCTTAATTATTTATTCATTAGCGGGTTCATCTTATAAATATTTAGCAGATCTTAAAGTCGTTCGGGTGTTATAATATGTTTGCTTACACGTCTGCTTCCTATAACTGTTTCGCATTCAATTCAAAATGTCTTTGCTGTTGTTTTCAAATTAAAAACATTGGAATACTTGTTGAATATTTATTTGGCTCTGAATTTACACAGTTATTCTTTTGTGTAGATCTTTGCAGCTTGCCTAAATATCGAACACGTTGTCGAAAGAGACACTGCAACGGTGATTGGCTTTTAGACGACAAAAGCTTGGTTGTGTCAAAACTGCTTTGTTTTTGCAATGTCAGGAAATACAATTGGAAAGTAAAAGAAACTACTTCTGCGCACGAAATGTTGCAAAGTTACTCATTTGCATTTGTTTGCTTGTGGCAACTTGTAGTTTCACAAACATTTATTTGAGGCACGAATTTCAAAGGAACACTTTCAAAACATTCGATCAAACATTTACTTAACGGAAATGGTTATCTGTTATAAATATCACATTTATCTCTTTGTTATTTTACAAATTTAAATCTACAACGGCTCGTAATACAAGATTATTACTGCCTTTGCATTGAGTTGTTTTCAAAACTTAAATTCCGATTGATGCTGATCTTGTTGGAATCCAAAATGAACTTGATCCAAACATTTGAATCGTTTTTCATTTTTAAGATCGTATCCAATGTTGCTTTTAATAACATCGGCAACGCTTTGAATTTAAATAAATAGTACAAAAATTCATCTAAATTCAATGTTTGCTTCGAAGAATGTAAACAATGAATATTTTCAATAAAGGAATGAAAGAAGCGAGTAAAAGACAAGAGTAACAGAGAGTTGAGCAAAAGCGAAATTATGCGTTGAAGAACATTCCCAGGTTGTTCGTTGTTCAACAACTCAGAGCGAGGTTATTGCATGTCAGAGCGGAAATTCAAAAGTAATGCAAGATTCAAGTCATTGAGTTCAAGTCGTTGTTCAGCAGCATTCATTCAAAATTCCAAAACGTATTCAACTCCTTCAAGACATTTACAAGTAAATACATCAACAGTAAAATGAAATATTTACAAAACTTACATGTTTTTTATATATATATTTATAGATCATCGACTTTGTGAATGAGGATATTATCAGCGCAATCAATATCATGACTCACCGTGTGTTGTTGAAGAACTACAGCGTGCAACAAATAAGCATTATCAGATGCTAACATTAAAAGTCACTTTAAATTGTATTGGTTCGAGAGTTGTTTGATCCCTCAATTCAATGTTCAGATGAACGAACGAACGAACCAACGAACTAACGAACGATATATCACGAACAACTAACGAACGCCTTCTCGTTACTTACAGCATTTAAATCACCCTCCTCAAATGAAGTGTTTTTTGAGGGACTTGCGTGCATGTGCTGTGCGTGCGTGTGAGTTATCGCGTGCTTACGTGCGTATGTGTGCTCGGTAGGTACCACAAACAGCGCAAGAACCATTTGTTTGATTCGATTGCCTCTTTTCATAAAGTGAATTCATGCTGTTTTCATTGACATCGGAGAGAAGATTGCAAATAAGTCTTTTTAATGGAACGACGTGTAGTAACAGAATAAAAATGAAAAGGATAATTTCGATATTATGTTCATATATATTATATATATTTATATATATTTTAATATATTATATATATATATTAATGTTTCCAAATTATTAGATAATTAGCAATCGTAGCCACATAAACGACGGAAAAGTCAATGAAAAAATATGTGCCACTGCAGATGGTGTCAAATGTTTTCATGACACGAGTCATTGACATCACCCTGGGAAGTTGCAATGTCAGGTAGTTAATGTCGTAATCGAATTTGTGGAGAACAATTGAATTGATAACAATATTATATCGTGTCAGGAAATAACACCACATTTTAGAATAACAGCATATTAATATTGCATAACATCATCACATTATCAGCACAACATTGCAGAGCAACACCAGGACATCGCATTAAGTTGTTGTAATGAAGTTATATACAACAACAAGACTTACAATGTCTGAGAAGAAATAATTGATGGGTTCAATTCAAAAGTTAGAATAATAATTGTCAATATATTATTATTTATAATAATTTATAATAAATATTAATTTGTAATTTAGAAACGAGATATTTTCAGTCGTTTATTGTTATAAAAAAATTGTACCAGATAACTTTTGATTAACATATTACGCTTCGTTACCGACACCTGGCTCCAATTTTAAAACGCATTTCATCAAGTGATTGTGAATTACAAAAGTAATATCATACAATTATTCACAAATCAGTGATTTAGTAGAATTTTGGGCCGTTAATTGCTGGAACGCCATTTTGGAAGGATTTGGATTTTTCAAATTTAAAACATTAACTTTAGAAACTGAGAAGCAACAAGAAGTCATTAGAGAAATTTCGGGAGAAATTTGTGAAAGTTGAGGGCAGAGGTTTCTCTTCCTGGAAGTAATTGAAACGATTTCTGCTTTTATTTCACATGGAAGTTCATCATGGGTATAATATCTGTCAGCAATTATATTATAGTTTACCTCTTTGTCTTTTCGGATTCGGTTGAGTTGCTGGAGTTCAATAAGTCAGGAATTAATTAATTAGTGATAAGGATGCAAGTGATGATTAGAATAATGATGGTGATTCCAATGAGGGTCCTGCCGAGTCTTATCTCTGAAGCCGCAAGGTAACAACAAATAACCTATTTGTAGTCCATAGTTCAATTAGTCTTATTATCTTTTCTCCCTTCCGTCCATCCATCCATCATTCATCCAATCATTCACCCATTCATCTGAATGCTGCCGTCTCCACGATATGATTGTTAAATAATTTGCGTCACTAATGATTTTTTGATTTTGTTCCCAACCGCTGAAAATAATGCATCATGTTTAAAATGTGACTTTAGGTTAATCGGTCACATTGCTTCTGTAAATTTTCGCATTTGTTCTCATAAAATTGAACACCAAAGCTTCACGTCCATTTAATGTTCGTTTCCTTAAAAAAACTTGCAATTTTACTTCACATGTCATTTTAACAAGAACACATTTTGAATTTTCTGAACTTTATTTGATGTCACAAAGTAAATAAATTAGTTAAAGTAATTCATTGCTTAACTTGCTTAACAAATATTTTAAAAGGAATTTATCAATTATCGCCAATCTTTCAATTTTCCCTGATCTTCTTCGAAATCCTTACCCCTTACCCCTTACCCCAAGACATGATAACCACTAATGAGAGCACACCTTTCTCTTTATGAACCAAAGGTCCTCCAGAATATCTCTAAAATATTTTTTCAATTAAAGAAAAATTACAAAAAGTCGAATTCCATAACGAGAACTTTTAAACTGCTATTTCGTCTGTTAACTTATAACACACATTTATCATTATGTCATCAGACTTTTGAAATTTACTTTGACATTAATAACAACTTATTAAGTAAAATTATATTGATTAAAAATAATTTTATGATTTCATTGCAGTTTATTTTAAAAGTTCTATTTAGTATCTTTTACCGCATTAAAAAGTCAACAAAATAACGTCGATAATGTCACTTAATTTTTCCAACTGAATGCACAGTTTCTGATCATAAAAAGTAATTTTTGAACATCATTTTCAAACATTAAACAATGGAACAAGTGGAAAAAATGGAATTTAGCACCGGAGAACACGTATTTTGCGAAGTTTCTTCCGAGAAGCCTTTTCAAATTTTTTGCATCGAAAGGATCGAAAAAGATAACAGAGGCTTGAATATCACCATAAGAAGGTTTTACAGAAGAATTGAAATTAAAGATTGTGAAACACGCGATGATGATATTGTTGCCAATGATTCAATTAAATTCAGAGAATTACTTGGTGCAGAAAGTACACGTAGTTGCAATAGCATGAAAGTCGTCGGAAAATGCCGGGTTGATTTCCTGCTAGGATTCGAAAACTTGGCTTCTTATTTAGAAAAAGAAGACTGCTTCTTCTATTCTCATTATTACGATCCTAAGAGACAATACTCCATTCCGCTGAAAAAAATACGAGATATCTGCCCAATTGAATTGAGTGATGATATGCAATCTCTAGAAACCCCTGTCGAGTCTGGTGAACTCATGTGGGATCCAAACAATCATTTGATGGATGAAGAAGTAGATTGCTTTGTCGATGTTGTGAGAAGATACAACAACACCAATTCTCATAAATTCAACAGGATGGATGCCTCGTCTCGAGCCCATAACATTCTCAATTCTTGCAAATATTCTATGTTCGATGCGTTGTTTAAGCTGATGAACGATGGGGAATCAGTCTCCATGGATGACCAGATTTGGTCGGAGGAGGACACAAAGAAATTTGAAGGTGCAGTCAGATTTTGCCGGAAGAACTTCCATCTGATGCAGAGAAAATACTTTCCCGATAAAAATGTGTCCTCACTCGTAGATTTCTACTTTAAGTGGAAATCACCAAATTAGGAGGGGAGTGGAAAAAACAAGTGGAAATAGAAAACGCAGTCACTCTACAGTTGGTTAACCCAGTGACTATTTGCGAAGGAACTGTTAACTGTGAAAACTGTTCAGTCTCCACTAGCGGTTGGCAATACGCCTCAGCAGGCAAGTCAATGAAGATCAAAGTCTGCCAACCATGCTGGTTGTCTTGGAAAAAATATGGGCAAATTACTGGTTCTCTTTCGCCAGATTTGAATGACTTAAAGGACGTAAATGTTGAAGTGGATGATGTAATTGACGAAGTGCAGGAATCAGAAGAGGATGAAGATTACGAACCTCCGATGAAGAAAGTTCGTTCCAAAGTTGAACAGAGAAATTTTAAAAGAATCGTTGAGAAGCAAATGAAATTGAAATAATTTTCGAGGTTGTATTAATATATCTATAAATTTGATATTTGAATGAATTAAGTGAATATATTGTTAATAAAGGTAACATCGCGAACCCTTCTGTAATTGGTTAATGTTTTTATTTCTCAAAATAATGTTCATATCCTGAACATTTGCGACATTTCTATATTTAAGTTGCTTCGCAGCTGCTGTTTGCTAGTAAAACGTTATCAGAAAAAGAACAAGATTCGTACAATTAATTTCAAAATGAAATGTTTATGACGTTCAGTTTGAGATAGATTCAAGTTCCTCGATTTGACTAAAATATCCCTGAAAAGGAATTAATAGTTGCAGTTGTCGGTAAACTTGCGACAAGTTTGTAATATATATTTTGAATGTTTATTATAAACAAAAAGGAGATTCGCAAATACAACGGAAAAGAAATTTTTTCTCCGAATTCTAAGAACTACACAAAACACTTGCTAACAGCCTGCCAAGGAAATTTATTTATTTATTAAATAAGTGAGCAGAGGACAGAAACCTCTTAACTTTGAAACAAGCAACACAAAATTGAGAAATGAAACGAGAGGTGAATCAATCAATTGTAAAGGAGAAATGGTGAAAAGTCATAATCATTGATGAGGGAGGTGAATCGACTATACATGTATGCATGTATGTGTATGTGCTGGCTGAGACGATGCTGAGGTAGATTATTCTAAATGTTAATTATTCGATTAGTGAAAAAGTATTTGGTCTTATCTATTGCACAAAAGTTTGACCTTAGTAAACCTAAAATTCATTTAATTAATTTTGAAAAATATGCTTCCACAAACTTAATTAAGTCTCGTAATAATATTTTCAAGTTCACTTGCGATATCAAATTGGAGGGACAGCTGAAATAAATCAATAAAACATTACACAACTTGTTATAATTTATTGATTTGTAACATATACATATGCGTTGCATAAATTTGGCCCAGTTACGTTTTTTGACGATAACTTTTTATGTACAGAATTTTCATAGGCCATTTTTTCATACAATGTACTGAAACACATTCGATTTACATGCTTATCAATTTTATTGAACTCAAGCAAATATTTCGTGCGAATTTCGAGAAAAACTGGAAATACCCAAAATTACATGTAGGAACAAGAAACACTAGGGAGCACAAATTTTCATATTTATTAAAATAAAACCTTTAAATTATTGTTTATATGAAAGTCAATAATGTTTGTTATCTCCTTTCTTAATAATTAACTCTTTAACTCTATTTTTTAATGAATCCAGGAAAGGTTTCAAGCTCTTTTCATCCAGTTTCTTCCAGGCCTTATTCAAAGCATCTTTCAGTTCCTGAACACTGAAATATTGCTTCCCATTGGAGTATATCTCCCCAGCAAGCAGTCCCCACTCGTTTTCAATGGGGTTCAAGTCTGGGGATTGAGCTACTTCAGAACCTTCAAATTCCTCTCCTGGAGAAAAGTTTTTGTCAGTCTTGATGTGTGTAGCGGGGCATTGTCATGCTGAAATATGACTGCATCATCTCCAAATTTGTCACACAGCGGAAAAAGATATTGGTCCAGTGTTTCAACATATTTTAGTGGGTTCTGCTTCCCCTCCAAGAAGACGAGTTCAGATGAACCACGAGAGGAAATGGCAGCCCAGACCATCACTGAGCCACCTCCGATATTTCTGATAAAAAAATGTTTTTTGGGGCTCTCTGACATCGTTCCAATAATATTTATAGCCATCTGGACCATCCAAATTCAATTTCTTTTCATCTGAAAAAATAACAGTCCCAGTTCATCTCCGAACTCACCATCTCTTTTGCCCAGTTTAGCCGGATATTCTTGTGAGCCTCCGTTAAAAGTGGTTGGTGCTGACGCTTAACAAACTTCGGGAAACTACTCCTCTGAAGGCATCTGAATACGGTTCATCGACTAACCTCCAAATTTAAGTTATTTTTTAAGTCTCTTGTTGAGCTAAACACCTTGGAAGCTTCGCGGAGGACAACTCGTTTCTCACGTTCAGAAAGTTTTTGAGGTCTTCCTGGACTAGTTTTTGTTCCATAACTTTCAGGATCATTCAAATAATGTCTTATAACCTTTCTAAATCGATTAACCCTCCTAGAAATATCTGAAATTGACAAATTCTAGTCTTTAATGGCCTTTATTTGTCCTTTTTCGATATCATTAAGTCTCTTTCCAGAACCCATCTATAATAACGTAAACTAACAGTACTTACATTACATAAGTGAGTTTTGGAAATGGAACCATTTATATAGAGCCTTATTATAATAATCAGCTTTTGTGAGTCCTGTAATAAAAATAATTTCCTGGCCAGGAAGAGACCCCATGCTCAGCGTCGAAAACCTCGAAAAACAACATCAAAGGCATTTATCGATGAAATCCCACTAATATTCAAATTTTACTGCTAAATTTTTATTATATATTAATTGAATACGATTTTGTGAATGATATAAATGATATTTGGGTCAAAATCAGTAATTTTATAGATAACTGTTCAAATTGTGTGATTCTTGAACCTGGGCCAAATTTATGCAAAGCACTGTATTTCCCAAGAAGTTTTGGTGTTCACCAAACGCTAGCGGTAACAGGCATGCCACAACGAGAGTCCTCACAGCGTTCTCAGCATAAAATGACTTAATTACTTGACATTCTTCAATATTTAAACTAAAATTTTAGCAAAATAAAAAAGATTTCTAATCAGGTGAGAAGTACCTAAGTTGAAAAGTAAGAACCTAATTCAGAGGCAAATCGGGTCAACAATCAAACACAACGACAAACACAACTGCATGTAAACCGTCTTTAAATCAAAACTCTTCAAGAAGATAAGATAACATTAACATAAACACAGATTTGCTTGACCAGCAGTTCAGCAGTTATTGTTCGAGTTTCAGTTAAAAATTTCTTATCACAACAGATACTTGTGATCTTTCAATACAATCTTCATTCTTTCAGTTAACTCTGACTGTAAGATAACTTAATACATAGGAATTGAGGTTTTCAGAGAAAACAACGAAGAATAAAACATATTTTTTTATGGATTTTTAGATTCCTTTTTAAAGCGAGGTTGACAATGGAATCCGAGTATTAGAGTGGCCAATTGGAACAAGACAACAGTGAAATTAGAGGAAGCTCTCATTAAAGAGAAAAGTTTTTAAAGGGTATGAAATCCGACCAGTGTTATGTTGAGAATATTTAGTTTTATTCAATGTTACATTAGTTATTTGTTTTATTGAGTTCTAGCTTCGACTGTGTTCTCGCTCGCGTGGTTTTCTGATTGTTCTCGAATTCTGACGAAAGATTGTTGCAACTTAGAATTAAAACTCAGAAAAATTTTAATAAGCTGGTTATTGAAAGAGAAAGTTTGCTCCATGTTTGTGGGCTAACAATGTTCGATGGACCTGCCAGGTTACACATCATACCCATAAGAACTTTATTTTTTTTTTGACCTGAACCAAAAACACACAAACAAATTAAAATATAAAGAAGGGAAAATCAGCTCAACGGTTAACCATCCCGTTATTTGGACAACTCATGTCATTTTATAAGTTTCGCGCTTATGAGTTTGTTTGGTTATGAACGGAAAGAACGTATGAATTCAAGTGCCATTGAAATAATGGAGAATCAACAATATAGAATTTAAACAGGTTTGGAGGAAGATAAATTGTGTTTAAAGAATGTGTAGCTTGCATTGTTGAATTATGTTAGGGTCTTCGAATGAAGTTTTATGTTCAATCTAGCAAAAGAATTATTTTATAAATATAAACCCCCAACGAATGCATTGTTAAAATTACAGTAAATACTAAAACTTACAAATGCTAAAATATTTGATCACAGTGAATTAAAACTAAGTAAGTTTAAAGTTACTAATTTATTTTTTAAGTAAGTTCTATGGAACTAAGGACTAGATCAGTCGAGATTTAACAGGGGACTAAAGTAACTTGAATTAATGTTTTCCAGAAATTTAAACGACTTTAAATATTTATTTTTTATCACATCCCAAATAAACGTCAAATCTGTCGTCTGGGGAATGAAGTTGGAATTGAAGTCGGGTGCATGCGGCAATGAGGTGGAATGACAAACTGCTCTTAGGTTCAAAGCACTTAAGAAACACATTATTTGGAAAAAAAAATCTTTTTGAATTTTTCACTTCAAACCCCTTCATTAGCTTGCTCTTGAGGTGGACTTAAAAGCATTCTTGTCAGTTTGTCAAGACTTGCAGCTCGGCATTTGAGAAACACGAGTTTCTTCTTTTTTAATTTCATAATTAATACACGAAGTCAACTTGTAAAATTATTGATTTTTTTTTAAAAGAATTTATCAATTTATCATAAATCTCTCAATTTTCCTTGAGCTTCTTTAAAATCCACTCCTCAAAATATCCAACTCTTGCGTAGACCCCTGGATGACCGCTTGCACACCCCTTACCCCAGGACACGATACCAACTAATGAGAACACACCATTCACTTTATGAACCAAAGGTCCTCCAGAATCTCCCTAAATTAAAAAAAAAATTGAGTACCAAATTGTATAAGGATTACTTATTATTGATAACGAAGATTATTTTCAAAAATATAAATACTGTGATTTAATCCATTTATATTACTAGTATTGATACTTTTAATATGTCAATATTTTTCTTAACGTTTTTAAAGAATCGAAAAAGGAGGTGAATGGACATGAAATTGTTTGTGATTCAACCTGACAACTATCTCTTTGGGTGCTGCCCTTGTTGTCTGAGGCACAAATCATGTCCTCAGTGATCCTGGGGATGTACTTGGACTGACATTCCTTGTTAGTAGTCGTATTCAGCGTGACATATCTCAGCTCGTTTGAAGAACTACCACCTAAATGAAATCGGTGTAAAGTGACCTCTATTGTGTTGAGATAATTTATTTTATTTAATATTTTTTACTTTAATATTTTATTACTTTATTAATTTAATACTTCATCGATTTCTGCAACGGGCTAACAAAAAAGAAATATTTGTAAGCGTAAATTTCACCTTAGCCAACAAGCAGCTCATGTTGTTTTATTTATAGCTTATTACATTTAAACTCCCCACCTGGAGCCAACGTTCCCCAACCAGACGCAGCCACTTTTTTGTGAACAAAGAGATCGTTTGACTCTGGTGCGCACACAGCTGAGACGTTTTCGTTGAAAACGACTTTATTTTTCAACTTTATCAGGCCAGCATCGAATTTCATCTTTCCACCTTGGTAATTCTCGTGGACGAAGACCGCTTCAACGTCAAGTGCTTGTTCCTGTTCAGTGAATTCTTTCAACCTGTGTTCGCCAGCTGTCACCAGAACATCCTGAGGAAGTCTATGAATATTTTATTTATTTTAATTATTTCAATAATTGAAAACAACTTCTTGAAAGCTGCAAATGTTTCATTTAGTCATGAATTACACACATCTATTTATTTATCAATAAATGACTTGTGATTGGTCTATTTTTCTCAATAACTCACTTGCCAAAAATACAATGAGCAGCCGTCAAAACCCAACGATCATTGATGAGACTTCCCCCACAAAATTGTCTCTTGATTGTCTTCACTTTTAAATTCACCTGGAAACATAATTTAAAATGATTAAATAATATGGCATTTTGTCGATACATTTGGTGATATAAAATTGTATTAACTCTTATAAATGGTCGACTTTCGCAAATAAAATTTGTCTTAGCATCTGTTGATCTTCATCGTTATCCAAGTCAAGCTGATTTTAACACAATTAGATTACGAAATAAATTTAAATTTACGTAATTACTCACAGCCGAATTAATGACTTAACTAATTGTAGCCTAACTGAAACCTTTCATGTTCATCAATATCCTAAAGCCAACCTGCCAAGGAAATTCATGAGGTCTTGCCGCGATTCCACCAACAATTGAAGGAGATGGTAAAACCATTTCACCTGCATCTTTGAACTTGCTCAGTCCACATTTACTTCCAGCTAAAATGTATCGCGCTTATTATAAAATAAAATCGTTTATTTGAAACCATACAGATTTTATTTGAATTGTCTAATTTAAGTTAACGCAGTGAAATCCATACTTTCCTAATCGGAAAAACTAAAATGTGAAATATTATTTTAAACTTACGATGCCAAGTTGGGGGAACGGCTAAAATATTAAATATCACACTGAAAATTCATTTTAAAAATATTTTCTTAATAAATGTTACGCTAAGGAAAAGTTGCTGAAATTTCCCAACCTAAGGACAACGGCAAAAGACAAGTTATTACGAAGATCTTCATGATTTTCTTTCTACTACCTGTTAATTTAAACAGAGGAATCACTGCAATTCACTTCAGTAAAGACTGCTTTAAGTTGAATAATGAAAATATTCTCTTACCGTTGAGGTGTAGAAGAATAAACAAGCTCCAATACCAATAGCTTTAACTGCTGCAACTTAAATATCTTCGTGTTCTCATTCAGATAAGATAGCTTTCAAGAAATTCGATTGTTTAAATCCTTGAATTCCAAGAATTCAGCCTGCGATGATGTGTAATTTTTTTTTAAAGATAATTCACACCGATTAGCTAAAATTTTAAATTTTAAAGGAGATGATCGCTCAAAATCTACCAATCAATCCACATCGATGCCTCATATCCCGATGAATTTATTCCATGAAATGAAAGGATTTATGATAATTTGGATTCTGATATGGAATAATCGTTCGCATTTAAAAAAAGTATTTAAATTTCTTATACATGATTTGCGTCATTCCCCGGCTAAAATTTGCAGGGGTTGGGTCCCGGGTCGATTCCTAATCTGGCCTCACACGATGGCACTCCATCCCTACAACGCCTCACAACCCTCAAAGCTTCTTAATAAACACTCAATCCCAATATTTCCTGTCGGTATCAAATATCTACAGCACGCTTAGGTAAAACAAGAAACTACAACTTAAATCTAGATAAGGTTGTCGAAGCTATCATTTCCTGTAGTAAGGCGCTCCATGCTTTAACTTTCTATTTGAGAAGAAAACAAACTTTATTTTGTAGTAACAGGGTTGCCGGTATTTTATGGCGATATTTTTTTAGATATTTATCAATATTCGATATTTTTTCTAGTATCGATATTTAAATTAAGCTTTAAAATTTATTGGAGAGTTTAAGCCAACAATCAGTTGGTTCAAGCATTCAAACAATGACATGGATTGATTGAAATGCTCCGAGGAAGAGCGTGATGATCTCATGAGCCTTGTTCAAGGAGTCAAAACCGGATGGAACAAAACACATCTGAGCATTAAGAGATTCTTGGACCTCAAAGATGAAACCCCCGCCATTCGAAGCAAGCATAATAGAATGGATTTGCTTCTTGATGGAGAAGGATTAAATGTACTAGAAGATCTTATAAAAATATTGAAGCCATTTTTGGAGGCAACCAACATTATGTCTGGAGACTTTATATTATGTCTGCCACTGCCAGCAGGTTGATTCCAATCTCTAATACATAACCATTCACCATATGACTTGCGCCACTACTGTGGGGACAAATTTCAAGAGCACCTTAGTTAAGGTTATTGCATTGCAGTTTTGGAGCGAAGTGTTCCAGTTCCACTCTTCAGGATCCATGTTTCAAGAAATAGCATTTTACAAAGGTCACAACTGAAACTCAAATCTTTGTTTTATGATTTTTCCTCATAGGGTATTTCTTCATTCCATGTCAAATCAACACAACATCTGACATCACCATCTTGGATTTCGATTTGACACAGAATGCTCCCATAACATTATGTTAGACCTGGATCATGCAAGTGAAAATAACAATTATAACCCACGTAAAGAATACTTTGGTGATTCAGGGGGCACACTTTATAAGCAATTATTGTCATGGAATTTATTACTCAGTACAAATTATGTGTTTGAAATACATGTAAAGTAATTAAATCACGAAACTTGGACTAGTTCCACACAAATACCTCCATACATTTCACATTCTTGATCATCAATGTCAAGAATGTAATTAATGTAGCCAAACATAAAGAAAATTTGAGCATAAAATGGAGACTTGAAACAAAACAAATGAAATCGCAAAAAGCGGTTTCGTGATGAGTCCAACAAAAGTACATGAAAGCCGAATCTAGCAAACCTCTAAACGTCGCAATCAACATTGGCACAGAATTTTCTTAAAACCATCTTCAGTCTATGGCATTTATGAAAATTGTTGAAAAACATTTACTAAAAAACTAATTTATTTGAAGCTGCAATATATCTTTAAATAATCCAACGACAAAACAATTTACATCAGGTTTATATTACTTTCAATACAATCAAAAGGAGCAAATAAGTATTTAACTTAACTTTTGTACAGAAATTAAAGATAATAAATTAAAGTCACCAGAAAACATTCAACAACTCGAGGTATCGTGAAGAGCAACATAAATGAGTTTTGATTAATTACTGACAACTGAATGAAATGCATATTTCTAAAGGCAATTTACAAAACTACCGACTTCATTAGCTTCTAATTTAATGAACAACGCATCCACTTTTTTAACTTTGAAAAGTAAAACTCGGAAATATTAAAATGAGGATGCAGAATTTCTGAAGGAAGAACCAATCAGAGTGCAGGCTGGACTTTTGTCGGCCAATAGGGAACTTGATTGAGTGAAAGTTGGATACCTTAAGTAACATCAACCCAATTCAAATAAATTTAAGCTATTACTTTGTCTTTCTGTATGCAGATTAGTTATTGTTATAAGCTAAACATAACATAACATAACATTGTAATATCAAATTGATAACATCAGACCGATACAGATACAAACGGATGATTCTTACGAATCGATCTGTAATTTTAAAAACCATTTACCAGCATGACGAACACAACATTTTACAAGATAACGAAGCCTACCATCTTCTGCTGATATCACTCGACCCCTCAGTTGGTCTTTTACCACTTTTGATAGATACTGTCAAATTGAAAATATCCAGCAAAATGCTTCAGTGATCAAAACAAGTCAAAATGTTTATCAGTCCTGCTGATTACTTAGGAATAGAGTTTTGGGCAGTTATGTTCTATCATTATTATAGCAGTTATGATCATTGAAAGAAATAAATCAATTAAATATGAAAGTGTCATCTAAAAAATGTCAATTTAAATTTTAGTGTAAATTTTAAATGATAATTAGTTATATTATGATAATTAGCTTTACCACGATAATGCAGGCATCGTTATCAGAAACTTTCAAGGAGGATTTTGAAAAGGCCACAAAATCTTCAAATTTTCTATTTCTCTTTGACCAGGAAGAGCTGAAAGAATTATGTTCGGGTTGTGATGAGGTTTTTAATGAAAGTAAGGTAAGGAACAATAACTCAACAATCCACTTAAGAATAATTTAGAAGGAGAAAATGGTATTTGTATAAAAGAGCTCAATTGAAAATGTTTGCAACAAATTTACATGGCAACCTATATCATGTTATAAAGCAATAAAAGGTTTGAAATGGAAATACAAAAAGCAGATACAAATTTACATAATTTAACTTCTCACATTTTGAAGTAAGTGTAACTTAATGACATGTTTGGAAATATCTGATTCCAGGATGGCATGTGCGTGGATGAAAGCATTCAACAGAAAATCAAAGATGAACAGTTTTACCTCAAATTTTGAGAAGATTCTTCGTTGCATCCCTCAGCCATGCAAAATCCATGAAAGTAAAGGAATGACTTGTTTGCCAGATGAAACAAAACACTGAAATGTGAAATGCTGTGAGAAACACGTTAATGCTAAGTTTATGTTTGCATTCCACGCATTATTAAAACATTGTAAATATTATCCTAAATGCTAAAACAATTCAGACAACTATTAACCTGTGCAGGTAAGCAACGAATGATGACTCATCCAAGTAAATTGTCCTCTTGCTTGCTACTTCCAATAATATTCCAGACTGCAAAAATCAAGTAACTTTTTAACCAGTCAAGTTCGATTTGTAAAGATATGAAGGCAAATCTATAAAACAACTAAAATTCTCAAATTCCAAAATTTCTTGCCTTATAGGATGGACCAAGAAATTTCTTTTTGTTGATGTCAAAGATACTTACAGAATTCTGGAAATCAATAAAAACATTGTATTTGAAGAATTAAAAAGTTAAAAATGTAAATTAGTGCAATTAATTGTAGAACTTCTAAACATATTAGTCGTTTTTTGAATGTTTAAAATAGTTTCAAGCAATTTTTGCAACTTATGAATGTCGAAAACGGTCTTCACATGGCTGTTGAGAGGCATGAAATGTTCTTCTCCCTTCAACATGCCCACCAACTTGAGGCGGACCAGATCTTGGGTCGAAATCGATCTCGTCACCCACGGCAACACGCTATTTAGGAGGACGTTTGCACGTGAAGTGGATTACGTTAAACAGCCTAAATTATACATTTCTACCTGAAATGTCCAGGTACAAAGAGCCAGAGTGCCGTAACAACATCTCTGACTTCGACTTCGTTGGTTCTCGCCGAGGTATAAACGACGAGCGTCCGACCAATCAGAAGAGTGTAAATCATGTCGACAGTTTGAGAGGGATGTGTTCGGAACAGTTTCAATATACCCGACCCTAGAAAATGAAATCGAAGGCATGATAGAAAGAATTACTTGAAAATTGTGAGATGTACTTTTGACCTATTCTTTTGCTGCTAGTGAAATTGCTTATATGGTCAGCAAAGCTGACAACAGAAGCCTTCTCAGTGGGTTGAACCTTCTTGTGGCAATCTTCTGATGTCTTTTCATCCACCTCCACCAAGCTCAAATCCAGACGAGTTGGCCTATTTGGGGTCACCTGTTCTGAGACCCCATCTTGTGGCTTTGAGCTAATTGTTGGAATCTTAATATCTACGAAAATTTAAAAATTTGAATTGATTTGAATTTGACATAAAATTACAATGCATTAAAAGCTAAATTTTAAGAAAAGCTTCATACAACTATTCAAATTTAGTATCTAAGTGACAAAGTGTTACATTTAAGAATGCTTTCAATTCTCAGAAAAAGCAATTTTAATTTATTAGAAATATATTTTAATATTTTACCATTTTTGATTGTGGTGGAAGCCTGGCCATGTTCTTCCTTCTCCATTGATTTGTATAGATGTCCCACCTCTGCATCAGAAGTCCCATAAGAAGAACAGGCATGAAAGCCAACCATAGTTTTCTCCTATCATCAAAATAAATTTTCATTACAATTAAACAATGCTTATTATATTTCATAATTACATTAACTATAAGTTTAATACCAATTATCTTTAATGGATGTGATAAGAATAACTTGTTCAAAGATTTTGCAAAGACGTACCGACATCCATTCTTTGACTAACACGTTGACAGGTGTGCCGTCGTCGACGATATCATCCGAATCCTTGATTCCATTGCTTTCATGGCATGCACTTGACGATCTTTTGAAGTTTTATGTTCAATTCATTTTATATCTTTATAACAATATTAATATAATATTATCTCAATTTTATCATTGCTAAAAGTCTTGGATCCAAATTGATGAAGACTTTCTTTTTGTTCATGAAATAGGACAATGCAAAACTCTGATCCATCGGTCGTTAATAATAATTGATTGTTTGGAATGAACGATTGATTGATGACAAACGAGTCTTTATGCATCTCGGTGCATGCATTCGATTGCCTCCATAACCAAAGCGAAGATATTACCCAAATGCAAAATATCTCTTGGTTGTAATATATCACCGAGATGATGTAAGAAAAAGGACTCCAAAGATTGATTGTTAAGATGAGTAATAATAACATTATGCTCACTTTTCAAAATTTGCCAGAAAGTTTAAGTAAACAACTCTGCCAATGGTGAGTAGTCCTTCTGGTGGGTCTGAGAAATTTAAATCATTTAAATCCTTAACGTGCAACAAAAATAATTAAACCCGTAAACCAAAATTTCAATTTCTGCGCCGAACATAAACGACAAATCTTTACTTTAAACAAATTAATTACCTCATCAATTATGAATAGGTTGGATGCTTGGGTCAAAAATATTTTATTTAAATTTTATTGGCTTAGACCAATTATATAGCATCACATCTCAGGAATGTTTTGTGGTGATGCAACATGATGACCGTTGTTTCACCGCCATCCGAGCCATGAAAGATTGGATAAATACGAATACGAAAGTAGCAGTACTTCCGCAGTGTCCATCGTACGTTACAGGATGATTAGCATGCCCCCCTGCAAAGGTGGACATTTGTTACTTACCAAGATCTTTTATGTCATCAAGTTCTGTTGCCAATGTTAGGTGAGTTCTATCAAAATACTGTTCAGAAATATTAGAAAAAGTTGAAGAGAATTTGACTCAAATTGTTAAAATTAATGCTTGTTTCCTGAGCATTGTTAATCTCAATAAAAATAGTTGACTGAGAAATTCATGTGGCAACCATAAAGCAATTGTTGCTAACAAATTACTGTATCTTAATTATCCTAAAATTTTTCATTTAGGCATTTCTAAAAAAAACACATAAACATGCTTTATTCCTCTGCATCCACCAAAGTACATCATGTCACCTTCACATCATCCTAACCTCAAACGAAAAACACCAACCCTGTATAAAGAATGTAAAAGTCCATAGCCATCAAAGGTTGGTTCAGTAAGGAGTTCAAAGCTTCTCAACTTCTTTTGGATCTTCACCCTTAGGGACTTTCTGAACTTTGGCTATGATGAGCATCACAAAGCATTACAAAGAATTGTAGCCATTGATGAAGGAATCAATTTGTAATGAAAGAGCAGGTTAGACGACCGATGTCGGAATTTGTGCGAAAACCGGATATATTTAAAACAATACCAAAAACACACTTTATAAGAATCTTCAGCATAAGTCCACTTTATCCAGCTTGGTTCAATGTTGGCAAGATCTCCTGATTTGAGAATCAATAACATATACACAAGTGGCTCAACCAGACCATTGAAGAAGATGCAATCAGTCTTAATCAACAATTGCATTGCACACTAGGGTGGGCTATTATTGCCACAAACTATTATTGCCTCAGCCAGACAATAATAAATTGATGCTCCCTGATCTACTGATTAATAAAATATATTACTTTCATATTTTATTTTATGCCTAGGGGATGCAACTAAATAATAACATGCAAACCATGTTTGGTGTGAGAGGTGTCTTGAAGATGTTGAGCCATGTTGAAATTCTTGTTGTCCAGAGGCGTCTCTCCAGGTTTCTCATCGGTTTTTGGACTGAACTGCTCCCTCACTTCGACATGGTGTTTTTCAAGCTGCATTATTCATTAAATAAAATATGTTCTATTAATAACAAGTAAAATAAACATGTCATGATGTTGGAACATCATTGTAGAGATTCCCTGATGGCCAAAACAACAGTGGAGTTTATTATTATTGGACTGTACTTTGTGATTCATACTCACCAAATTGCTGACCATGGTGAGTATTTCTCTGACTTCCTTTATGGCATCATCAAACTCCTTCAGTTGAACCTTTGGATCTTTGACTACCTTGGAGGGTGTAGAGTTGAGAGAGTTCTTGCCAGATAAATCCTTTTGAAAGCCATTGGCTTTTGGCAGAATGCATTCTGGCACCTCTGGAAGATGTGAGGGTGACATCTTATTTGATGGATGGAAAGGAATTTCACTTGATTCCTTTTTTTCAGAGATGCCATCACCACATTTTGTTTTGATTGAACTGGAAGTTTTTGGAGTGAGAGAAGAATTCTTGAAAGACGTAGTTTCACCCTCAGTTGTTGAACTTTCCTGAGATTTACAAGAGCAATTGCTTGGCACATGATCGGTCATATTAAGGGACTGGGCTGATTGGATATATGCAATGTCGTCATCATTGTCATAGACGAGGGGCACTCCAGTTTCCATGCTTTCCAGATGTTTTTCTGGAAACATGTTGTTGAAATAAAGTCTAATAATAATATAATACATTAAAATATTAGTGATGATTGTAATGGTGATGAAATATAATCAAGTTTTGCTTGATCATCATTGCATTATTTATTGCTTTTTTGAAGTGACAGAAATTTGCAATGGAGAACCTCAATAATCATGTTGATCTTTCTACTTTCCTAATTTATGTAATGATATCAAAATCATTTGAATGTTTTAATAATAATAGCCACATTTCAATAACTCACCTCTAGTATATTGGAGATCAGAGAGTGTGTGCAACATATCTCGGAAAAACATGAGAAAGTTTCCCACTTTGTAGTGAGAGACGACCCTGCTGAACTCGTATGACAGACGATCTTGAAAGTGGATGAGTTTACTGAAGTTCACAGAAATAATTTCCACTTAAATAACTTAATAATATCATGATAAACCACTTAAAAATAAAGCAGTTTTAAAATCAAAATTGCATTTCACTGGGGCAATGAGCAATTAATAATCTCCAAACAAAATGCACAACATTGTTGAAATAAACTATGTAAATCTGAAAGCTTAAACAACCTTCACACATAAATTTAATGTAAGTGCGCAATAAATCAGTATCTTATAGATGCATTTGAGACCACAAACATTTCCATATGTTCTATATAAGATACACAACATTATTTTTCAACTTCTTAACCTTGAAAAATCACAAATATTTAATATCAATATTTGAGAACTATTGCAAGTATTAAACATAATATCCAAGTCATCTGCACATTTTAAACAATTATAAATAAATGGTCAAATTATCCTAAATAAAAAACTTGTAGTTGTGTTTAAAAATTTTGCTTTAATTTTAGGTGTGAATAAAAACACAAGCCTAGATTTATGACTGACTTTCTGTCCTGAGAAAGATAGGCAAAACAAAATGGACGGACAAAACCTCTGGCCATTGTATCATGCAATGTGAAGTGTTGAACCTATCAATAAGATAACTTCATTAACTGTTAGGATATTAACAATAGTGATAATGAAAATAATTTCATGAGAATGCCAGATTAAATAAACTAAAATAAAATTCTCACAAAAGAGAAAAGACCCCAATCATTTTGTGACATCAACAGCTGAGCATCTCCCCTCATGCAGAAATTCAGAAGCCTTCACAAAATAACATTCATAAGATGTTTATTCAATTTAAATATTTAAAATGAAAGCCTAAGCAAATTAATCAAAGAAATTAACCCATTTTGAGTTTGCATGTCAGTGGACATCAAACAGACAGAGAAGTTGTCCAAATTGAAATCACCATTTCCTTTTTTTGGAATGACAAGCTGTTAAATGAACTTTAGAATGTTATTTCTGATGCCTTAAAAATGAAACTATCAACTATCTTGCTTTTTGAAAAAAGTGAACATAAATAAGACAAATTAAATATTGGCTAAGTTTGGCCAAAACATTAAAATAGTCTGTCATTTATTATCTGAAATTTTAGGATCTCAGCATTAACTTCATTTGTCTGTTATTATAATAACAATATGCAAGCAATAAAATTCACAAATTCATGCAATCACATGCAGACCCTGGGTATGGGTCCCTCCACTTCTGATCCTTCTGCTAGCATCAGAAAGTCCCCAGGTATGGTGAAGTTCTTGTTTCTGTTAAGCATCTTTGGCAACTCAAGCCACTGGGGAAGCTTCGATGGAAGCTTGTTGCCATCATCCGAGTGATATGGAATAGAACAATAATCGACCGAATAAAACATCACTTTGAAGTGGGAATAAAAATATTATAAATTTATCCAATGAGTGTTAAACAGAATATCCATTACTCTAAAATTCCTCGAATGAATAAATTTGTCATAAGTTTTAATTTGGTAAACCGCCCCAAATCACGCAACTGCTATTAAAACAACCGGCAATATAATACGCGCTTATGTTATAAGCAACTTAAAGATTTGGATCAGTTGATTTGGACTAAAAGTTGAGCTGATATGAAAAATTACTTTTAGAATTAAAATATAACATTTAAAATTTGATTTCTAGTGTTTTACTTCTATTTTGGTGACTAAAATAAAATATATAGAAATGGTAAAGCGAACATAATTTTTAATTCGAAGCCCTCGCAATATTAATCCTCCAGCTTCGGCAGTTGGTACTAATCATTAGAATACACCGCTGCATAGTTTGTGATGTCTCCATCAGGGATGTTATTTGGGGAGCCCCTCCCCTGACTTTTGGGTAGAAGGAAAAAGTCATCTCTTCAAGTTGTGCAACTGGCAAAAGTTGAAATGACGTCCCTAGGGTCTATGTATACAATTGTGTCACTTTTAAGCGTTACAAACAATCAGTAATTTGCAAAGCTGGAATGATCAACTTAGTCCGATAAATTTGGAATAGCCACATGAACTGTTGTATCGAAGTTGAGATAATAAAACATGAGGTACTACTATTGTATTTATAACTTGACTTTAATTTAAACTGAAAGCTGAATTTCAGAAACAAGTCTAACTTAAATGAATACTTCCATGAAAACAAGTTACAAGTTGTTCTATTCATAATAAAACAACCATACATAGTAATATATTAATTTATCGTAATTATAAGACGAAAAAATGTGAGACTTTAAAGTTGGCCAAAACATATCCTTATCTGTTTAATTTAGTAGCAGAAAAAAAAACCCACTCCCACTGTTGTCGGATGTATTTTAAAATAGCATGAATGGCTATTAAGGTGTTGGATACCTTGGTAATTGCCATCTCTGAGTCGTTTTACCACGGCGAAACAATAATTTGAAGATGAGACAATCATGGGGCTGTCATCTCAACGTTGTTTTTAAAGTATAGTAT
>MPNW01000394.1:124014-145692 GCA_011800805.1 Hirudo medicinalis
AATCGAAGACTTATGAGAGTTCTTCGAGAGACTGACGTAGAAAAAAGAAGCATGGACAATCGCTGGAAAGAAATTTCTAGACTGAACGAAGGAAACATGAATTTCAACAAAGACCAATCAATTTATTGACAGGATGATTGAAGTCTCCACAAGCATGATCTCATTCGTAACTTTTAAGACTAAAATGACTCTAATTTAATGACAACTCAATTTTTTAATAAATCATTTGCATTACAAAATATCTTGTATATTTATGAATATAATAATAGAGGTAACCTAAAGACTTTAGTCAAGTTAAATTCGGTGGCTTCCTAACATTTGATGAATCAGGTTTCATTGGTCAAGTAGAGTATGGGAATCAATTTTTATTAAAATTTCTAAGTTTGTAATGTATTTCCGGCACGACATTTTTGTTTTCTCTTAACAAGTCCTCATTTAGATTTTATTCCAACCAGAAAATTGCGTCATTATTTAAGCCATTTAATAATTTGAAATCTGGAATATGACTGAGTTACAAAATTCATAATAATATTCACAATAAATATCAAATATATGGTATTATTTATAACAAATATGAATTATTAACAATTAAATTTAAATCACAAAAATATCAAGTTTTATGATAAATTCTATTAAATTCGAGATTATGGCTTTTATTTCTAAGAAATTGGTTTAATTAGAATAGAATACTATATGTATAAGCGTGTTTGATTATTTTATATAATCATTTATTTTGCGATTTAAGTCGAATTACCAGTCTTTAAGTATTTGATATTTGCTTTCATGTTAAGAAATATCCACATAGTGTTCTTGGCTATTCAAGACAATTTGAAACATCAATTACTATGCAAATAATATGCATTTCGCAACTTTTCCCCTAAAAATATCATTATACTTTTCTTTGCTTCTTTGTCATCAAATTTATTTTCCTGCAAATTTACATTTGGCATGAAGAACATCGGCAGGGATTCATTTTTTATCGCTTCAATAAGCGTTTCCAAGCTTTTTAAATAGCAGGGAGATAATGTGTCTGCTTGCAAACCAATTTTATCTCTGAAAGTGAAAAGCATGTGTTTGATGTGGAATGAACAAATAATTTTTTTGTTGTCTTTGTAGAACTCATTTACGTCTTGCTTGAGGAGTTTATAAACATCTTTCAAGTGATCATTTTCAGGCTTAACGTCATATTTCATTATCGTCTTTTCAATTTGACCAAAAGATAGTTGAAAATACAAACATTTGTCAGATTCAAGAAGTTTTTCTAAAAAAAAAAAACATTATTTAAAGAGCATCAGAAGACATTCAACAATAAAGAAACACGTTAATGCTTACCCGATTGATGTATTTTTGGAACTGCATAAATATATTTGTTTAAATAGTGTCGATATTTTTCGCATTCCGTGGGTGCATTTATGATACCTTTGTAAGCATTAACAACTCTTTCTGGAATCCAGTTGCATGTCCAGTCTTTTGTAGATGGTGGCCACTCAAATATCTTGATAGCAGGAACAAAATCCATGTAGAATGATCCATTTTCCAGTTCGGCTTTGAGAGTTATTGCTGGACATCCATCTTCAACAGGCACGGAGTACAGTTTTATTTTCACTTTGTCTTTTATAGCTGTATCATTCTTTTCTGTGGAGTAAGTGTCGAGAAGAAATTTTTAAATGTCGATAAGCAAGTTTAGTCTTCATATTTGCAGCGCCAAATTAGTTTTATGAATTTTTGGTCGCCAAATATGTAGTAGCTAAGTAAAGTCAATAAAATGTGTTTATAAAAAATCTTTTACAATAAGCACTTACGGACTTCCTATCCAAAATACTAGCGAAATTTCTTAAGAATTTCAATTCAATTCTATTCACTTTTAATTTAGTTTTAAAATTACCTTTTCTTTCATTCAAATCTTTGATAGAATCTTTCAAATAATCTTTTTGCCTGTCTAAAAATTCCCGAATGTAACTTTCAAAGCGAGAGTATAATTTTCGCGGATTTAAGTAAGCTTTTCCAGATTCATTTGTTTTTGAACCTGAAATTTTGTCTATCAGGGGTGGATGACGGTTAGAGTTATTTTTCAAAAGACAGCACAGAGATGAATTAGGAATGCCTTCGTGAGGATGATACAAAACTTTGATTGTTCGCGATTGTGGGATGCATATCAGGGCGTCAAACTCAGCAGCTTGCAAAACCTGAACAAGTGATAAAAATTAATTAACGATTGTTTATTTTGAAAAACTTTTATCATATTAGCTAAAAAATAATTTTCGATTTTCTTAAATTTTGCATAAATTGAATAGTCTTGATAATTTTAACTAGTTCTTACATATTTAAATCAGCAGCTCATATAAATTAAATTATAATATAGCAAAAGCATTTAATATAAGTTATTCGGGGAAGGATATTCGACGACAAAAATTTGATAGAATACATTTTTTACACTCAGGTGTTCCTCTGAATTTTTCAGTTTTTTCATTAGTTCTGATTTCAGAAGCTTTTTCAAATGTTGAATTAGAAGATTCATTCAAGTTAATCTTCACATTTTTCTTTCCTCTTCCTTTTCTCTGAATAATTGTGGTCGATGTATCATCAGCATTGCTGTCCTTGTCAGAATAGGTTTGTTCATCGGAATGTGGTGTTCCAGGTGGAGTCAAGTGAGCTTGTCTGCTTTGCAACTCTTGCGATTAGACTTCTTGAATCCGGTAACTTTTTCCTGATCAGAAAATTCGTTCACGTTTTTCTTCCCTCTTCCCTTTTTCTGTATGCTTGTAATCGAGATGTCATCAGCGTTGCTGTCATTGTCAGAATAGGTTTGTTCATCGGAATGTGGTGTTCCAGGTGGAGTCAAGTGAGCTGGAGGTGCTGGCTTGTCTGCTTTGCAACTCTTGCGATTGGAATTTTTGGATCCGCGAGCTTTTTCCATATATTTTTCAGATTTGGCAATTGAACTGAAAGTTGAGTTTTCGTTTTCCATTCTGAATCCTAAGCGATGAGAAATTGCTCAGAATAACTTTGAAAAACACCTGGGGCTGTTTATATACATGTGCAGTGGAAATTTGAAGTTTCGGTTTTTTAATAATTGTACTACTTAATTATGAGTGAATATTTATGGATTATTTATGATTAGAAAGGTTTTTAATAATTTATTTAATATCTTTAATTCCTTACTTTGGTGGTGGTGGTGGTGGTGATGGTGATGGTGACTGTGAAGGTGACGGTGACGGTGTCGGTGACGACGACGACGACGACGACGATGACGATGATGATGATGACGATGACTATGACGACAACGATAACAATAACAATAACAATAAAAAAAAATAATAATAACAACAACAACAATAATAATAATAATAAGTATAAACAAGTGTAAACAAGTTGTGCTTGCTCAAATTCCCTAAAACTTTGCAGTTAAAAGACTGATAGAATTTATTTCAATGATTGAATATAATAATATAATAATACTTCAGGAAACATTCCTCATAATTTTCAAAATCAAAAATTATACCGATACGGAGAAGTGCGAAAGAGGCCAGTTGTGAAACTAAGATTGCGGCCGAACTTCTCGGTTTTCATTTGTGTTAAAGTTGTTTGAGGGTAAACGAGGATTGTCTGAAGAAATTTGCCAACGAAAACGCAAAGGAACAGTTGAAAGTCATAACGGAGGATGTTGCATAGCTGAAAATGATTATCAAGACAACTGACAAGTTGGTCGATGCCATTAAAGACCAAGGAAGACAAATTGAAGAGCTCCAACAGAACTTCAAGGAGTTGAATAAAGTTTCAATAAAAAAGTTGGAGAACAAACAAGTAACCAAACAATGGTCCAGTTTATTTGAAAATAAAGTTGAATCCTTGATAACTGATGTTGAGAAAATCCAAGTTTCAGTGACTGACACAAACTCAAAAATAGAAATGAACAACGACAGACAAAGAAGACAGAACAACATCATAGTCTACAATTTGACAGAAGATGTTGGAAAGTCCAAAGAAAAAGATGTTGTGTCAAAGCTCCTGAAAGAAGTAACATGCAGGAAAATAGAAAAAGAAATCCTGGAAATGTTCAGAATTGGCAAAAAAGTTGAATCTTCAAAACCAAGGCCCTTGTTGATAAAATTTGAAAGCTTAGAGACCAAGAACATGGTTCTGGATAACAGCAGTAGATTGAAAGATAGTGAAAGCTTCAGCAAAGTAATCCTAAGCCTTGATTTGTAAAAGGAAGACAGGGAGGACTGCAAGCAGTTGCTTGCAGACAAATTAAAAGAAGTCAATGAAAAGGGAGGAAGCAAGAAGTGGGTCGTAAGAATCAGAGGCCAACCTGGGCCTTCCATGCCATTGCTTACAGAAGAAGAGCAGTCAAATGAATTGACAGAACTAGAATTGTTTTTTTGTCCTTTGAGTTACTTTTGATTTTGATTTGTGATGAATCGTGCATGCACAGTTTCAGTTATTTGATTGGGTTATACTCATTTTCATAGTTCCGCAGAGAACTAATTTAACTATAGTATTCTCAAAATTCATTTGTGTTACGGTCCTTGGGTGATCCCTGATCCGACGGAGGACCTTAAATATTACGGTGTGGTTTTCGGATATTCAGAGTGTGTTTTAGTGCTCAATAAACGTTTCAAATAATAATAATAATAATAATAATAATAATAATAATAATAATAATAATAATAATAATAATAATAATAATAATAATAATAATAATAACAACAATAATAATAACAATAATAACAATAATAATAACAATAATAATAATAACAATAATAACAATGATAACAATAATAATGATAATGATAATGATAATGATAATGATAACGATAACAATAACAATAATGATAATAATAATTTAATTTTATAATATGGTGAAATAGAAATATTTTATGTAATAATTATGTAAGTAATCATTAATTCACTTAATTAATTCAATTCTCCCTACAAATGATAAAGAATTTTTTCAAAACACTTTGGACCCAATTATTACGGTTATATGTAAGATATAATTTAAAAAATCTCAAGTCTACCCAATCATCAGATTTTTAAATAAATGCTAATCAATAAAAACATTATTATCTGAATTATTTATTGAATAAATGTTTTAAACAATTATTATTCTGCATAACCTCTAATATGCTGCAAAATAATGGAACTGCATATTACAACATATTACAACGCAAATTACAAAATGATTACATGGAGGAATAACAGAAGATTATTTTGACGTTCGCAAGAATCATGACTCATCAGAAGCTCTAACTATAATTACCAAAATTTTTAATAATTTTTATCAATGGGTAAAATACTTCAATCATTCAAAGTGGTACTACCAAGCGCCTTTTTAGAGATTTAGAATTTTTAGAGGTTGGCCGAACGTGTTGCGTTCCTGCATGCGGTCGTAATGACAACAGTTGTTGTGTCGTGTTCGCAATCCGGCCTTCACATCGATTAAAAAGTGCCTTCACATCCTATTGGGATACATGAGGCACTAATAGTTCGGCTATATAAATACAAATACAAAAATATATGGTATGTAGTCATGTCATTACAGATTCAAGCATCTACTTGGGCTTTATTTATTCAAAATAATTCAGTCGGACAGGATTTCTTAGAAAGACTTTGAAGTCTCAGCTGTGCGTCCCCAAACAATGGTTGCACTACCTTGTTGAGGCTGTTGCGCAATTACAGAGAAATTATAATATGCTAATGACATTTCGGGAATAGAAACCTTCTATGTAGTCATTTTAAGATTGTCTTTGATTTGATTGCCACTTCACAACACCGACGATGCAGTTATTAGTTTTATAATTTGTTGCTCGTTTGAAAAAAAGACGTTATTTTCATGCCAGATGCAAGAAATATGCGAGTTCTAAGCCATAAATTCCAATGTTCATAGTTGTTGAGAAAGCGGTCTCAAAGTAACGTTCATCCTAAATGGAAGAAGTGAGAAAATTGGTCGATCGCAAAAGAGTTAAACTGGTTGAGAACATCGACATGAAGAATAAGTTGCTAACCTTGCTCATTTCTCATGGAGTTTTGCTGTCAGAACACTGTGATTTCATCAAGGTATCTTCTCTGAATAAACCAATGCACTGATCGTAGTTGTAGTCCTGTCAGTATTCTCCTTGATATTTGTATAATTTCGTATACTTGTTTTTATTGTGGGATGCTATAGGGATACGACACCCACGTTTTGTGGCCATATTTATTTTATTGCATATCTTATTTTTACTAATTGTAACTACATTAAAATGTTTATAAGTTTCGCAATAATTATTGAGAAATATTAATTTCATGAGTGTTAACAGAAACTTTTTATAATTTAAGCAAAACATTGAAAACCAGTTGACCATCATATGGCAGCAAAAATTTTTATTTACCAGGATCATCAAGCTTTTAAAGTATAAAATAAATAAACTTAATAATGTGTCTTGTCACATTTCTTTTTAATTACCTTCCAAGTCAATTTTTTTTACTGATTTGAAGGGTTTATTGGTGAAGCGTTTCAGACTTCGCCCAACTCTCTCTCTCTGCCTCTTTCAGAGATTTTTGAAGTTTCTGGATATCAGAATATTGCAATGTCATGCAATATGCTTTATTAGCAAGCAATTCCCCGACATTTTCGATCGGACTTAAGTCTGACGTGCGAGCAGGCCAAATCCAAACTTTGAAATTCTGGAAGAACAACCTTTTGACTTTCGAGGTGCTTATCTTGCTGAAAAATAACTTTATGTGGACTTGGAATTTGTTATACAGGTGTAAGAGGTACTTGCTCAGAGTTCCAACATGTTTTGAGGAATACTGCTCTCCCTCAAAAAACACTTTGACGAATCAAGAGAAGGATGTGGCAGTCCAGAGTCTGGACTTCAGACAATGATGCATTCATCTCAGACTTTGGAGATCCTCTGACATCATGACAATAATATTTGAATCTGTCAGGATCATTTAAATTATTTTTTTTTTAGAGAAAATAACAATACTCCAGTTCACCTCCAATTTCACCATCTCACTGACCCAGTTAAATCGGATCTTTTCGTGAACTTCTGTCAAGAAAGACTTGTAAAGAAATTAAAAATCCCCTTATCTAAACTATCTGCTTGTTGTAGACTGGCTCAGATATAAATTCAGCTTGTTTTGAAGTCCCATTGAAGGGCACCTCCTTTGGAAGTTCCACGAAGAAGGATTCTCTTCTGACGATGATCCAGTTTTCAGGTCTTCCTCACATATTTTCACGAAACTTTCAAAAAGTGTCTTCCAACATCTTCTTTCGGAACATTTAACTCTCTTTGAAATTTCAGACAATGACATATTTACATGTTTAACGCCTTTATTTGTCCTTTCTCCATGTAGCTAAAACGTTTTCCTAAACCCATCTATAATCCATCCATCCATCCATCCATCCATCTATCCACCCATTTTCTATTTTCCATTTCGTTAAGTGTCTTTAGCGTGAATTTGTTATTTTGTGATATACCGCCAGTAATACATACATTTTACTGTTGTAAGTTTTTATGCACACATAACAAAAATTTGCCCCCCTCTTCTTCGAACATTTTTAAAATCCTGGTTACGCCATTGACCAACATCCCTCATTTTTACAAGTACAATTCTCAAGGCCGTTGAGGGGAGGGGGCAAGAGCCCGACAATTTTCGAGAGCCCGCCCTGGTTTTTAAATATTCAAATTTTATAATCGTAACTTTTTTTTGCTTTTCCATTATCAAATTAACATAACAAAGGGGCTCGTGGCTACTATTCTTAGGGGCCGAAATGTCTCTGGGCGGCCCTGACAATACTAAATACAGGTCAAAGTTATTAAGGGCAATAATAACCAATTAGACGATTTGAATTAACTAATTCTTGCAGAAGAAAATCCGAATGGAGTGAACTGAATTGTGAATAAAACAATTATAATATAATTCATCAACGACTTAAATTTTGTGCTTTTGTAGGCGAAAGACACGCCTGTGAAACAAATTGAAGAAATGTTGGACATTTTGAAAAGGCGAAGTTACAATGATTTTCAACAGTTTATTCGGGTCTTACAAGAAACACAGCCACATGTGGCCGAATTACTCACTGAGAATACAAACGAAGCAAATGGTTAGAGGCGAGTCTTTGAATCATTAAATCATTTTTTCAAACATTTAATGAGGGACTAATCTAATGCATGTTGTTGGAGGTGCTTAAATTTGAGCTAGAACACGATGACAGTAAGTATGACTTGATTTTATTTGTACAATTTATTCGTACATTGCTGTTTAATTTGTACAATTGATTATGAAATCATTTCCAGGTAAGTCCATAAGCACCTTTAGGCCTGTTTCTCATAACGGAAGAAGCCAAGAATTGAATTCCTCTGAGGACGTTTATAACTTTAGGGAGTCTTATCATAAAACGCAAAATGAAATATCGATCAGGCAACAAAATGAAAAATTCCAAAATAAACATGAAAGCGAAATAAATCAGTGCCTTTTGAAACTTGAAACTGCAGAAGAGCAAATTAAGGAATTGACATTTAAATTGGAAAAGAAGAAAGAATTGGAGGAAGATTACATCCAACTGACTCGAGATTTTAAGGATGCTAAAGCGAAGTGCGATTCATTGAACCTCAGTTTGGTTCAATGCCAAAAAGAGACCGAGCAGCTGAAAAAACAACTGAATTCGAAAGAACAAAAAGTTTCAGAAATGGAGAATTTGTTACAAAGAAAGAATGAGGACATCAAAATGTTGCAAACAAAGCTTTGCAACTTGGAAGAAAGATATCCAAAGTTTCTGAACGGTAGAAATTACTTTTTGGCGCATAATGTTTCATAATTCGTGATTATCGATGAATAAAGATAAACTTTCTACAATAAAATACTAATAATAATAATACCAAAATATGTAATGATAATGAGTTTTTTTTTAAATTCTCTTCTTAAGAGACGATACATTTCAACGAATTCTAATTGTTTTGTGTTTTCATCAGAACTGGACTCCAAAGGGAGCAACATCCAAGTAAAGGGTGGAGGTCCTATTATGGGACTGGCAATGCTCAACATGAGAATTTATTTCATTTGTCTCAAGTCAAAGAAACTCTACGTGTTCAGTGACGAACCTCCCTACAATCAAATGTTTTCGGAAGAATTTGAAATTCATGGATTGAAGAACCCCAGAGACATTGTTTCCACTGAAAAAGACAAACTGCTCTTTATTTCCGATGAGGATGATGGCGAGAAGCATAGAATATGGCAACTTTCAACAGTTTCTGTATGCCCCATCCTGTCTAGGTCCTTGAGTTGTTCTTGCAGTGGGCCAAAGGAAAGTTTGCTTTTGAAACAGCAAAGTCTCGATGTGGCTGAGAACGCTGAGGGGTTGTACAAGGTTAACAACTGCACGATCGATCGCAAGCCGTGTAAAATGTTCCTCTGCCCAGTTGAAGACAAACAAGTAGGAACTATGCTGGCAGTATTGACTTCTAGTTTCCATGTGTCTTGCGTGGAAGAATATTTTGTCTACATCTACAAGATTAATGGAATGAAAATCTTGAGAAAGGTGCTACTTAATTCAGATTTGGGTGAGATCTTTCACGTCATAATTCAACCACCTCCCCTAAAGAATTCGCAAAGTATGAACGTGAACAGCATGTTCGAATCTTCGGATATCGAGGATCCTTTATCAAAATCCAATTTTATTGTTTCTCACAAAACAAATGGTAATAATCAATTTGGAGAATCAAAAACCGTTTGGCTCATTAGCAAGGTCTCTTGGGATGGTTTGAGCATTATAAAATCATTTTCGCCATCTCAGGTTGAAGGAACCAACTTCAATGAATCCGAGTTTATAGCTTTAGCAGACAGATGTCGAATCCTCGTGGCTGACCAGAAAAATGACAGAGTTATAATTCTCGGACCAGCGTTTAGTGGAAGTCAGGTTTTAGTGAAGAAAAATGACAGAAACAGATTTGAAAAACCATCAAGAATATTTTACCATCTCAAGAAAAGAATGCTGGTGGTAAGCCACTGGGAAAAGAAAGGAACCTTTTCTGTATTAACTCACTAAAATATAATGATGAAGGTCTTACAAAACAAACTGGAATGAATAAATTTTTATTTTTATTTCAGTTAATTGTTTAACAACTTTTAAACGAGAAATTTGTTTTTGGGTATTTTTTAAAATTATTAAGTCCAACTACATGTGTTAGTTACAGAAACTATTGCGAGCGGCTAGGATCTGTACTCTCAACGGATCCGCACCAAAGCGAAAGCCTTAACGACTGGGCTACCGACGCTCAGGTAAACGGGAATAGCAGATTAGTTTTGGTCGCTCTTGGTGCTCTGGTGAATCTGGTGTTAACGTGCCGAGATGGAACTAGAACTAGTGATGAGCCGCTTAGCAGTACGATCGACTATATGTGATGTTTTGCTCTGATACTAACTTCGAAACATAATTCGAAACTAGGTATTCAACTATTAAGTCAGTTTATTTCAGCATAATAAAATATTAACATTAATATTAGAATTAGCATTTATGTCAAATAAATTTATTTAGTATTTATTTGAATTTATTCTCAAGACGAGCTTAATTAATTTAGCTGCTAGTATTCCAGTTTTATGATAAATTTGTTAAGAATTACTCAATTGCTTGTGGAAAAATGTAAGGTACTAAAGACAGTATTTTGAATTTTTGTCGCTGTGTATTGAAATTGTTTTGATCAAAAGAATTATTTTTTAGTACATTTTTGATTCCTTAATCCATGTCTATTCCACTAAGGAAAACTGGTTCACAATTTAACAGCGATAAATAATCTAAATGCATCAGATTATTTTTGAATTTTTAGATTTCAACTTTAACGATGTTCTCACTTAAATCTGTGAAACCTTGAGAAAAATGGTGAAAACCACAAGATTATGAAATTGATTAACTTCAATTAAACTTTGCAGTGTTAACAACCAAAAAGCTGATCTCATTTATATTTGTTCATTCCATTATCTGGATCTGCTAACTTTGTTAGTTTGTGAGGTTTATAAGGATGAGGAATTTTGTTTCCTGGAGTCAATTTAGGAATGTTGAAGACATTTTGGATTTCCAAAAGATGTATCGTTTATTTGCCAAAATTAAAGTCGACAAGTTAGATGAAGACGGAAGATAATTCAGGAAGAAATTTTAAACAATAGGCGCCACGGGTGTTGGACAAATTCGATTATTTTTATTTTATTCAGAAATTACTTCACCCTATTTTGCTTTAAGCGAAGGTTTTTACGGACGACCGTCATGGTGACCAGAAAGCAGCTTTCAACATTTTTGTATATAAAACTGCCTAATTCTGAAGAGAGGAATTAAAAAATGCAGCAGCTTTTCAAATAGACGTGGCCTTAAAGAAAACCGCTTTTTCAACCTTGGCTGTTGAAGAGGATGTTATTAAGCTGGAAGGTTGATTATTAATCTTACTCTACATCCTACATCACATTTTAGAACAAAGAGAAAGTTTAAACAGTTGCTAGTGAAAAGCCCAATAAACAAGAATGAACAATTTGGATGCCTAACCTGAAATAGAAATGCCATCGACTAGAACTTATAAATTACTATTAATACTGCTCTTAGTGATTAAATTAGACATTAGTATTAAAAAAGATAGGCCCTTTAACCCCATCACACCTTATGAGCACTGACATCGAGTACAGAACATTTTTCGCTGTCCCGAAACCTTTAAAGGAATTTACAGAAGTTTGCAAGAAAGCGTTCCTTAATGTTTCTTGCATCAGTAATTAAATATTGTCTAAATTTGTTAAATGTTTCTGAGATGAAGGGTAAATGTTTTTCCTATTCATGATTTTTTTGCGAAAGAGTTGTCTGGAGCATCTCTAATTTTATTACGGATAATTTTAACACGGATCAGCTTCTTTGGGCATCTGAATCGTCTTTTCAAAGTTAGTTTACCTCAAGACTGATATCGCGTTAAATGTAAGCTTGCTCATTTTTCTAGTTTACTTTTCGTCAATAACGTTTAAATATATTTTTAGAATTTTACAAAACCTGTTGAAGTGCTATAGCATCAGAATGTCATCAAATTGTTCTCAATCCAGGATAGAAGATCGAAGAATGCTTGAATATTCAAGAACTCCACAATGAATCATCAAGCAGTACCTCCAAAGATATTTTTCAAAAAAACTGAAAGATCCTTCTGATTTCAACATTAAAAATTATTCGTAAACGTAAATAATTTAATTTTTGTTGTAATAAAAGCAAAGTTTGTTCTTTGGATGCGAAGTTGTCATGAAAAACATTAAAGAAAGATGAAGACATGAAAGCAAAAGGGATGACACCTGTTGTCTCCGTTGAATATTTTAAAGTCAATTATATCTTTTTGCTCAAATGTTTCATGTGCCTTTGAAATATTTCATATAAAATTTTATTTTTTCGAAGGAAGCACCTTTAATTTCTTGAAAAATTTCACAGGAAACCGCGATTAGCAGATGGAGATAAAGCATTAATTTTTAAAACATTTTTTAGACTTCTCAAGAACCACTGAAGAAACGTTTCTGCAATTTCGTCATTTTTCCTACATTCTTTAAGCATCCTTTGTTTTGTAAGGCACACAATTATTATTAAATAGTCACTTGCTTAATTAATCTTTTTTAATTGTCCATAACTGGACTCTAAGACCGTGCAGACTTTACAAATCAATATAAAACATTGTAAATCTACTTTTATTTTTTCATATGAAACGGTTGTGAATGCACAAAATGCACCTGCAAAAACAACTGACGATCGAAAAAAGAATGAAAAAAAAGACGAGAAATTGTTTTCTCATCTTGTCATCACTCTTTCACGAAAAGTTTATAACTTCCACTCCAAAAGAACGTGCCATGTGGTCCATGATGTACTCCATAAATTAAGAACCATTACTCATTCCTACAGAAAGAATGTTCCATAAAAACCTTATGAATCTTTGTTCTTGTTCAACTCTTAAGAATCATTCACTGTTTTGTTTTGTTGTTATTCATGAGCTTAAATTAAATAACTGGAGGGCGTAATATATTTCTCATTAATCCAAGTAATACAATTTAATAAATAATTATTTACGATCCATTTCATATTAAAAGAGGACTTTACATTAATGGCAGGAAAGTAATTTTCATCTGCATAATCATTAAAGTTTGTTTCTTCCCTTGTCACGATGTGCTTTTCAATCATTGAAATAATCGACGCTATCAAGAATTTCTTCACATCCTCAGCTTGAAGGTGTCGACGATGTTGTTGCCATGGCAATAATAACAATGCTTCGGAATGATTTCGATTTAAAAATTCGTTCTTCAACAAGGTATTGGTCCTCCACAGATTTCGACATTAAGTTGTTTTCTTTTTCTTAATTAATAAAAAGTATTGCAAGATAAGAATTAATAATTGATTAAGAAATGTTATAATTTGTGTTAAAATATTTATACATTTAAATTTTATAAGCTTTCTATTACCTTTATTTTAGTTTGTAATAGCTAAAGTCGTTCCTCTATCTTGCCATTAAGTTCCAGTTGAGAGGTGAGCGTAACAATGAGCTACTGAAACATTTACTGGTTGTCAACGCGGGACATTTCTGAATGTGCAGCCATCTTTTCTTTTTGATTCTTTTTTTCTGTTTCCGCGCCCTTACTTCTCCAAAAACATCACACCTTCGTGACTTTTTCTTCTGCTCCATGAACAGTTAAAAAGTTTAGCTGCAGACAAAGTGCTAATTAGTTCTGTGAGTTATATATTCAATCGCTGATTGGAATAGAACACATTTTTGATAAGTCCATGCAATTAACGCTGTATAAATGTTCACCTTTAGACTTATTATTAGCTGTTATTTATATTAGAAATAACATAATAGTCTGTATATATTATTGTTTATAATAATATTATTTTTATTAAAACTAATAAAAGCTCACGAAACAAGAAACAACTCCTTAAAAAGGATTAATTAAAATTATCGAATTCCACTTCAAGTTCAATTCAGGTTGATCGGCAGATGTTTTAAAAAACTTTCATAAATTTAAATATTTTGCTTTCAATGAAATTCACTATTTTATCGTAAAATTAATTTATTAGTATCAATTTATTATTGGATAAAGCATCTTATTAATTACAATTTTTATTGTTAAACTTTCAATTCAAAAAATTAAAAGCCACGAATTTTAACTATGTTGATAACATTGAAATTAATAATTGAAATGTCGTCAAGAAGAGATATTTTTATCTCAAACAAAAACTGACAAGATCATAATTTTTGAAAAAATGAATTTGGAAGTTTACGAACAACTTATGCGATATTTGTGTTTTTGTGATTTTTCGAGATATGACGATTTTATTATCAAAAATCAATTTTGTGAATGAAATCTGTTTGCAAATGAGATTGTTGCATAAACGTTGAATCATCATCAGCACCACAACTAGAAAATCACCATCATCACCATCGTCGTCGTCGTCGTCATCGTCATCACTGCCAGCAGCTCATCATCCGAGTTTAATGTCGGCAGTGAGTGTTGCACGCCAACCGCCCTTAAAAGGAGACATCATTTCGAGAGTTGAACGAGTCCTCGAGACATTTTCTTAGATTTGAAATAAAAATATTTCACCGATCAATTTGAAATGAAATCGCATGACATGATTTCAGAAACAGAGTAGTTTTTACGAACACTTGAAGCACGTTTTAAGAAATCATGCAAAAATCCATCAGAATCAATGAAACCCAGCTGCTCTACCTGTCCTCAAAAGCCAGGGAGGAAAACACTCTCCAGGGCTACTTGTACAAGAAAAGCACAGACACCGGCAAGTGGCAACTCAGATGGTTTGCTCTCTACCAGAACCTGCTTTTCTACTACGAGAGCGAATCTTGTCAGAGACCCTCTGGCATGGCTCTGCTTGAGGGCAGTTTCTGTGAGAAGGTCATCACTCCAGCCAAGGGGAAGGAAGCTCTTGGTGACAAGCAGGTGAGACGGAAGTGTTGCTTCTTGTTAAGGTGATGAATGATCAGAAATGCTTGTAAGAAATACATATCGTTTGAAATATTTCGAATATAAATTAACATCAGCAGGTACATTGTGTCATTCATATTAATAACGTAATGATGCACATGAAACTTATTTTTAATTTTAAAATTTTAAAATAATTTTTAATTGTTCGAAAAGTTTTGACATATTTATAAATTAGGAAATTCATTTCATGATTTAATTAAGCAAAATTGAATGAAAAACCTTAAACCTTTCATCCTGCTTCGCTGTCGTTGGTCTTTGTTGATCCCCCGAGACAATAAATTGTAAGCACATAAACCGAAAAAAATAAAGTTTGTTAATTTCCTCAGTTGTTGAATTAAAAAAAACAAAAACTAAAATCAATTTATGACTCGAAGAGCAAAAAGTATGCAAAACAAATTGCTTTCATTCACCTCGCGTATTTCCGTTTTTCACTTAAATTTTTAACATGTAAAAGGCTCGGAGTGAGAGTGATTTGTCTAAAATTATTTGCGAAATTCCTCTAACTTTTTATGAAACTGCCAAAGTATTTATTTTCTTCGACTGAAAGAGTCTTGCATAATAAAACACGCTTTTGATTTACCGAGGCTGTGAGCTCTTTCTTTTATTTAAAAAAAAAATTGTAAAAATCCTATGAAACGTTACTACATGAGAATTAGTTAACCGACTAATTAGTTAACCCACTAATTGTTATTATTATTCAACTGACATTCTAGTTGAATTGTCAACAGTTTATTGATAGATTGAATCACTCAAATACTGAATTCCTGAATTTCGAATCCAATAGTTGTTCCAATTACTCGTTCAAGATCCCTGAGATTGCAAGAGTAGATGCACAAGCATCATCAGTTGCCTCTTGAAATGGAATGTACAGTGATGACGCCTGTGGATTATGCCTGAAAAATTTATGCACGGTTGATGAGACAGTGGATCTCGTGATTCATTTATTGAGTCATTCAGTGCCATTGTTAACGAATTATGCGTTGCTAATTACAAATTACTCTTAATATTTCAACAATTAATATTGTTTCCATTCTTCTGGAACGACTTGGAATGTAATAATGACGTAGACATTGTAAATCTCAATGATAATAATCAGAAATTAAGATTTGAATTTCATCTAAACAATTCTTGACGTACGAATCACGTGCAGAAGTGTTGAAATATTTAGTTTATCAAATCAGGGAGCTTAAACAAAAAAGTATAAAAATACTTTAAAATTTAAATTCTTTATTCCAAGAAGTCCTTCAAAATCCTTTTTTAAATTCTATTTTCCTGGGAAGCATCCGGTTTTACAGCAACAACTTTAATAGCATAAGTTCACAAATTATAACTTAGTGAAGGCAAAAAACTAATTCAGCAAAATGAAAAGCTGAAAAATCACGAGTTGAAGTTATCAGGAAGACCTTTCACATCTAAGCGAGTGAAGACTGGTGTTTGTTGCTACCTGAACTTCGATTGAAATTTCCAGTCTTTGAAGGAAAGATGAAACAAAATGATTGAGGATGCGGGCAGATATTTGGTTTGGCATCACAAGTGAATCAGAAATCAATTCTTCTGGGATTTCAACCAATTGAGATGAATTTCTTCACATTGTCGGATGAAGAAGAGCTTCCCACATTCAACAAACTTTAAGACATAGGCAGGAATAAATGAAATATTATTCCAAATAACAAATTCATAATCACAATGAGATGTGACGAGTTTCCTGAGTAAATTCTTTAATTTAACATTGTTTGTTGTAAAACTTGTGTTGCATGTTAATTTTAATACCTAAGGTTTTTAATAATTCAACTCAGAAACTCCAGCTAGCTCACCATTTCCATGCCCCCAGATGTTCGGGCCGAGGACCACGCAAATATACCCAATATTGTTGTTATTATTGTTTATTATTCAATTACTCGTAAATGCACTCAAATGACATTAAACCATCAATTTTGACAAAACTTAGAAGATGAAAGTTTTGGTTCATTTTATACTGCTCTGGAGGCTTAAATGTCAACAGGTGTAATTCAATTAGACTGACACTATGAGCTGGTTGTCTGTACAAACGTGACAAATTGTAGAGCACAAGGATTCATAGAAAAGGTTTATGAACAATTTTGAGAATCAACTGCTTAAAATATAAAATGTCTTAAAATGTAAAACATATAATATAGCAAAATAATAATAATAATAATAATATAAAACATTTAAAATTTAAAGTATTTAAAATACATCAACATTAAATATTCGTGCACCTATTAAATTCTTATGAAAACACCTATGAAAAACTTTCAAAATCGGAATCTTATTAAATTGGAGTCTCTCATTAGACTTGTTATCAAACTTGTGATAATCAATTGTAATTAATTACATAATAATACAAAATTAATATGTAACACATAAATTAATCATTATTTAGTAAAATAAATAATTATATAATTATATGACAACATTGTTATAATGAATTTCTCGAATGTTTGTTGAGGTTTGTTGAGACGTGATGAAGAAATATTTGAAGAGGAAATAAAAGGAAGAAGTTCAATTGGATGCTGATTCCTGGAAAAAAATTCACTTAAATTTATTAAAACGACGTTACAAATTTGCTTGGTTAACGAAAAACCGGAGTGTTTAAATAATTTTAAGGCAGGAGTTTAATCAATGAAATTTTGAAATATTAGATTCTTTACCCAGTCTCATCATGAAGAATTATGCAAACAAGTGTTTCATAAAATAAAATTTGCTCTGTCGAAATTATTTTTATGTGGTATAGCCCAGAGCTTGAAAAATTATTAATTAATTACAATAATTATAGTTCCAAACACAAGGTCATCACAAAAAACATACAACAGTGCTAAATACTAAAAGTCCCTCCTCCAGAGTCATTATTCCTTTTTAATTCACTTTCTCATTTATAAAAGTCGGTGGTTAAGAGTGGTTAAGAATGGTTAAGAGTGGTTAAGACTTTGGCTTTGGCACCGCTCCGCTAGGAGTTCAAATCCTAGCCGCTCGCAAGAGTTTCTGAAACTAATATTTTCTGAAGTTTCTAATATTTTAAAAGTTAAGGCGACTCATTTTTGTTTCTTTCGAAATGAGTATAAATACATTTATTTGAATCTTCACGAGTTTCTTTCGTAATACGTTCTCATTTGTGGATTGCGAATATTTGTGAATATTTGTCAATCTTTGTGAATATTTGCGAATATTGCCTCCAACTTGAACTCCGTCACTGAATCGCTTCAATAATTCTTTTTTGTTCTGACTTCCACTCACTCCTGATAATGATTCCATACTTGTTGACGAAGTGTGTTTCAAGCTGACGTTTGCAGCAAATTTACGATTTGTTCTGAGCAAGGACAACACGTTCAATTTATTGCCATGACATGACACTAAATCCAAGTTTCTGCATTGCTTTAAAACCTTGCAGCTGCTTCTATGCTTCCCATAACATAACAACAACAACAACAACTGCATTGATAACCACTCCAACAATCACGCCAAAGAGCATGCAGGAATGCAACCCACAAGGCAAACCTGCAAGCGCCGATGAAATGAAATGCAAAAAAAAAATAGAGTTTCTAATTATTTAAACTTGGGGAAGATTCGCTCCAGTTCTGTATAATTTTTGTTTCTCAATTGTATGTATGTATGTATGTGTGTATGTATGTATGTATAGCGCCAATTTCTGAAGATGCTAATGGCATTAAGTAGCATCCACCTTGTGCTAGTTTCAGAATTATTGTCGCCGTGTGTAAAAACACATTTTTGTCAAATAGTAATGTTTTGTAAGTTTTGTAATTATTACAACTGATGTGATCCCAATTCTTGTGATTTCATGGTAAACATCAAATCAAATGGAAACCAATTATTCTTATTTCTTTTTTATTTTTTTTAAAACTTCCTCGCTCTTGAAAACATTTGTGTAGCACCTCATTTTGTTGGAAGTTAGAAATGGTTTCAAAAAATGTAAGCGCATTCCACTCTGACATCGGCTCCATCCTGACCAGATTAATTCAATCACTAATCAGGCTGTTTATTTTCTATTTTCCGTTCAAATAAAATCTATTCAGTCTCAGGCCAGACGTCACACCAAGAGTTGAGATCCGTGTCAAAGGTTAAACCCATCGAACGATGTAACGGGTCACCAGAACCACAAAATTTTTATAAGACGAATGCAATCGAGGTCACAGGTGAGAAAGAATAATTGCAATGAAAAACGTATGTTTGGCCGCTTGACCATTCGTTTGGAGAAAAAAAAAACTAATATATTCAACAAAACACTTTTCACCGAATCTTTACAAATATGAGTTCTAAAACCACGTTGTCTCCTGGGTAAATGAGTTTTCAACTCAAGAAAGAATTTCAAATCAGCAATTATTTTTAAAACAACCGCAATAAGACGTTCATGTTTCACTTTCATTTGCAAGTTGAAGAAAATGCTACGAGCTGTTGTTGCTCTTGTTGATGTTGCTATAGCAACTAATGTTGTCGTTGCTCTTGTTGTCGATGCTGTTGTTGCTCTTGTTATTTTTTTGAATGTTGAACATCACTCTTATTATCAACATCTATTAAGGCCATCTACCTAATTGTAACACAACTTCAACAACTGTACTTACAAATGATCATTCCCATATGTTGGAACAAGTCCTTCAAAAGTCGCATTTCAAAGATATGTGGTTATTTCCAATTACTTTATCAGCGCAATAAACGATGTAAAATAAAATGGAGGGTTGAAAATAACATAATCACGGCATTATTACTTCTCAAATGTCTTTAACTTAGAACTTTAAATTTTCTATCATTTTCCAGCTTTTTTCAAATGTCATGGACCCATGTTTTGAAAATACTTGCATGTTGATTTGTTGTTGTTGTTGTTGCTGTTGTTGCTGTTGTGCATAACGACCTCCACAACGATCAACCAAAACGACTACATTTGAAAGTTCCTGTTTACCTAGAAATAAATTCATGGCTTGAAATTATGCAACAACCAACACAGAAATTACTTTGCATGGAAATCTGATTTTGTTAATGTTAATGTTGATGATGATGATGATGATGTTAATGTTCACGCATGAAAATAAATAAAATGCGTTTGTAACTCAATTAATCTTGGAAAGAGAATGTCATTTGTGCTGAGTATTTCCTGCGGGCAACATTTGTTGGATGAAAATGATGTTTGTAGAATATTATCACACGTCAGAAAGCCATTGGACACAAAATATCTGAGCTTCAAAGGTGATGTTTCAAAAATATTTTCTGAGGGAATGACTTCCTTTTGCTGGAGTCTCAAAGGAAGAAGTTGGAAGTAATATTTCTCTTGGAAGTAATATTTCCACACAAATCTATGAAGGAATTTCATGGGTATTTTACAAATACATGCAAATGTGACAGGCCTTCAACCTCAATTGCAGTGAAGTGTAATAATCAATAATAACATATTATTAATTATAATAATTATATTATTATATTATTATTATCATCATTACATTATTGAATTGTTTGTTTGTAATTGCATTTATTTTAACATTCTGTGCTAAAATGACAACTACTACTGACATGGCAACATTACAGATGTTTGGTGAACATTTACAAACTTTTGACAAATTTTAAGTTGAATTCTAAAAGTCAAAAATCACTTGAACTTCACTTGAACAAGTTGAACCTTGAATGATTAAGATTATTCTTATAAGTGCATAATTTCATGTGATAAAACGATATTAATGATTGTTAATACCGAATTTTATTTCTTAAAAACATTTAAATCAAATCATTTTTGTGCGTAATTCAAGTAATTTTATTATTATTTTTATTATATATTTTTTTATATTTTTATAATTACTAATTCATTAATGTTATTCTAATAAATTTCGATATTTAAAATGAATTACAAATACATGGAACATTTCAATTCCGTGTTGCACAGGATAATTAAATGTCATTAAATTGGAGAAAATGAATTTGTAAATGAGTCGAGGTTAATGAGTTCACCTGAGTTTATCAAGTATTTCTTATAAAGTCTCAGCTACCTGCACAAATTGCTTCCAACATGAAATGCATCGAAATCATTTCACTCCACTTATTTCACAACATCATGTTGCTTATTGTTGCTAATTATTCTAAAATCATTACAATGCAATTATTAAAATTATTACTTCTGTTATTTATCATGTAAATATCTTATTATATCTATTATTCTGTTTGTGATGATGGTGGTTATGATGATGGTGATGGTGATGATAATGCTGAGGACGATGACGGCGATGACGTTGATGTCAACAATGACATATCCTCTACAGGGCGCTAATGGACAAACATTGCTTAATAATGTGCGCAAAGGTTTTGCTGAATTGCGATGCAAAATCAAAAAAACAAAAAAACAAGAAGCATTTCAAATGAAAATTATTTAAACATTCTTTGTTTTGTTATTTAATTTATTTCTCATTAAATACATTTCTCAGTTTTAAATTTTAAATGTGGAAATAATTAGAAAACCACCCATCCGTTTATTATGATGACAGCTTAATAATTATTATTCCCTCACAGCAATAACTTGAAGTTTCACTTTCAAAAAAGCTGAAAACTACAAAAAATCTAAAATCTAAATATAATATAAAGTAATATAATGTAAAATAATAAAATGTAAAATAATATAATATAAAATAATATAATATAATATAAAATAAAATAATATAAAATAATATAATATAAAAT
>MPNW01000395.1:34053-90606 GCA_011800805.1 Hirudo medicinalis
CATCATCATCATCAAAGATCATAATCACACTGGCCACAACAACATCTCACACAAAAAACCTTACTAGACTATGATGCTCAGTGATGTCTTGAATGCTTTTCCAAAGCTGATGATGGACGTTAAAACCCCTTCGGAGCAGGAAAAGACAGGAGTTGAACTCGGGATCATCTGGAAACACGAGAAACTTTTTCGTTCGTTCTTCTCCCCGATCTTCGTTCAGTCGTTCATCCTGACCTTCTTGGCGGAGTGGGGGGACAGATCTCAACTGACTACTATCATCTTGGGTGCCAAAAATGTCAGTCGTGACGATGTTGATAACGATGGTGATGATTGTTTAAAATTGGCTAAAAATCTTGATATTATTTCTCCCAACTCAGGATCAATATTTTTTATGCTGATTATTGATTTCACTGACTGTCCAATGCCCATTTTACGAAAAATTATAATCATCTACGGTCAACGTAAAACATGAAACGTATTGTAATTAGCTTCCTCGGTAACCAGAGTAACATAGTAGACAAAGTTGATGAGACGTGATTTGTTTTCCGATGAAGAATTTAACAGGCGTGCTCCTAGGGGGGGTGTTCGGTCACGCCCTGTGCACCGGCTCGGCAGTGCTGGCAGGGAGGTTCATCGCCCAGAGAATTTCCTTGAAGACAGGTTGGATTGGTGGCCCTTGTAATACTTCTCATGTTTTATTATAATGTATTGATGATATTATAATATTATTGCTACTATGGCGATGATAACAATTCATTTATCTTACTTATGAATGCATAATTCATTACATTGTGTTGGAAGTCCACTACATAGGAGGACTGGTATTCATCCTGTCGGGGCTCTATGCACTCATCCTCGAATGATCAATCATCGTCTCTCGCTCCCTCATTATCTCACCTTATAAATCTTGACAAACTGAAAGCTCATGAATATTTATTGCATGCAGCTTTATATTTAATGAATTTCATAAAATTAACCTTTTGCTCTATGTTTTGCTTTTTGTCTACCAAGCTGTGCTATCACTCAGAAAGCCAGTAACTATTTATTTGTCAAGAACATTACTGATTGTATTTTTTAAATTTATTTTAGTAAAATATTTTTTTTTCTGTTGCTCTGTAAAAACTGTAAGTTTCATTCTTGCGAGGGCTGCTTCAATCAAAGCATAAAGTCGTTTTTGTCATGAATCCTTCTTTTACAACTACTTTTTCCATTTCAAAAGAAAATCTTGTTCGTGTAGTTAAAATTTTTACAATTGGCGAGAATCTCTGAAGTTTACATGCACAATTTTGCGTTGTTTTTTTTTTACAAAGTTAGGTTTATTGTTTACGATATTGATGCATTTTTAGCTTGGTTACTTTGTTAATAAATACAATTGTCTACCTTTTAAAGACTCTTTTCTTACAAAGCAGTCCATTATCCGACGAAAATTACTGAGAAATATGAGTCAAAAATCAGAAAGCGTTATTCAGACGTAAGCGAGAATCAAACACGAGAACCAGAGAAATACTTTTTCGCATCGGCTTCGTCGAATTTCTCAAGTGACCTTTCAAAAAATTCAAAAACAGTTAAACCTACGAAATTTATTTTCGCACGCATTATTTCAAAATGAAATGTTTGTACTCTCGGACATTGCACTGACTTTTAAAAATCTAGCTGAATAAACGCTCTTTATATTTTGAGAACGAAAGTCTAAATTAATGTGAAGAAATTTGAAAAGGCACTTTGAATTGTTGAAAGGAAACAGCCGTCATTGACAGCTTCTTGAGCTTGCATTCAAATGGTAGTCGCTTAAAAACTGCCTTTTGTTGAATTCTCACGGGCTTTGTAAATGTTAGTTCTTGCTAAGAATGTCATTAATATTATGCATGACACTCTTCACATCGACTTAAGGAAAAAATAACAGATTACTGCGGTTCATGGCTAAAAACGTAAGGAGGATTTAATAGGATTGCCCAAAAAACTTCACTTTAAAATGACAAAAGAGGTTAGGGATGGTAAATTTGGTTCTATAATGATAATCAGATTAATCAAGGTGATTTTTAGAGACCAAGATATTTTCAAATTGCAGAATCGTTAAAGACAGTCCTACTTTTAATGTTTTATTCAAATTTCAGCGCATGGTCATCTATGTACTCTCCGGCGTGCTCGTGATAAACTTCCTCGGATATATGAATTACAGTGGATTAATAATATGGGACAAAAGAGGCCTTCATTCTCAAAAAGAGGAAGAATACGCTCATTTCAATAGTCCAACAGTCAACAAAGCAACTATTTCTCATTCCCTTGCCGGAATAACTCGACCTCCACATGAGGTCACCAGTTTGTGGAAAGTCATCACCGCGATCGAGGATGACAGTAGGTTCAACGGGGCATCGGAGGGTTCGACACTTCAACCCTACTTCTCGACAGGCTCCCCCCTTACCCTAGCAGTCTTTAAGAGGTGGCAGGAAACCAGCCGCAACAGATCCCATCGCTTGTATATTTTTTCAGCGTGGTTAGACAGAAGAGTCCTAGACGACAGCAATATCATCATTAGGGTCGTCATAATCGCATCGGCTATTAAAGACATCGAGAAGTTTTTAATTTGTACGTATTTCAATGAACACGACGACGAAAGTGAAGTCAGCTTAAAAGCGAGGTCGTCTGTGGCAACAGGTCCTCGAGTCGATCTGGACGAAGGACCGATGCAAGGGTACGTGATCGCCTGTCCCCTTATTGATCAGGCAACTCCTTCTAGGATCAGCGTACATTTTGGAGAGCATGATAAGACTGTAAACATGAGTTCTGCCGTCAGAGTCATGATGCAAAGTGATTCCCGAGGCGAACAAGTGCGCGAACTCACAGCATGTGTTACATCCAACTCGATATCCGACAAAGGCACGACCGCAGTGGACTCGCTGGACGAATACAGGGCCCTGGAGTGGGTGGTAATGCAGAGGATTCTGGGAGTTGAACACATGAGCATTTACCTCAACCAAATCAATCCCAGACAGGCAAAGATAATGTCGACCTTGATGTCATACCGTCATGTGAATCCAAACTCACTATCCGTCCTCTCGTATAACTACATCACGACACAATCCACGAAAGAGGTGCACGACCTTCACTCATCGTCCATAGCTTCTGATTGTTTCTATGGCTATTTGGGAACTTCAAAGCGAGTGCTGATGTTAAGGTTAGAGGAATTTCTCATCCCAAAAGAAAAGACGAAACTTCCCGGTCTCCTCAAGCGATTGGAAAATGGGGTTTCGGATGCCAACAGTGTCACGCCTAACTTAGTTTTTCAAGTTCAGTATTTTTTCCCGAACTTTCTCCCGCGATTCGATGTCACTCCGTATTCCATCGCTCTTCGTTACGTCCTCAAATCCAGCAGCTTAAAAGGAGATCCAAATAGAAAAACATCGAGTCTTCGATCTGTGATCAGCACTTCAGCATGTGCTGTGGTCGAGTTTAGCAGATGCAAAAGGACTGGAAAGGATTTAGTCGTTGGAAGTTACCAGATGGTCCCAGAAATTGCTGCTTCTATTCACAACTACGAGTCTTGTGATGATGAAATTTTTGATTGCATGACCGCATTGTCATCTTCAATAGTCGACGAATCGATACGAAAATTTGAAAAGGTTTTAGTTAAAAGACTCAGCATGAATATTATGCTTTATTTCAATCATAATTTATAAAATGGTACTAAAATTATTCGAAAATGGAGGATTTTAATATATTTGTCATCGTCTATATCCAACTCATACACAAAAAAGGGTTGGGTTTTTAATCGTTAGAACCATCTGGCTAACTTCGATTATATATATTCTCAAAATTACATAAGATCTCTAAAAGAAAAGTACATGACAAAAAATACACATATAAAAAAATACACAAACAAAATAACCCCTCATGAAATTAATTATCATTCGAAAAATACAAATTTATAATTTTAGAGAAAAGGAAATTACTTGTTTCCACTTTTTTCTTGTTTGATTATAATAAAATTAGTATTTAAACATATCGACATTTAAAATGGCAAATAACGTCGCGAGTTAGCAGTGCAACTCCATTCAAATTATTGATAAAAATATTTTAATTGATAAAATATAATGTCAAATAAATTTTGCTTTAAATTTATACATATAAATTCTTTTCAAATATATTGTGATAAATATAGAAAAGCAATCATTGTATCTTCGGTGTTCACCATCTTCCTTTTTTTTATTTTTTCCGTCGCGTGCCGATCGGTTAGCTACTCCTCCGCCTTTGTATGTTCACACATTTCTAAATTTAATTTCTTAGTCACCGCAGTATTTTTCTGGATAATCACGTATTTTCTGTCGATTTATAGAAAATGACTGCTGCCAAGAGAGAAGGAAAGAAGAAGAGCGTCGCCAACGAGGTGGTGACCAGGGAGTACACCGTTAACGTGCACAAAAGAATCCACGGAATGTGAGTAAAAATGTCTAATCTGCCCAACTTAAGTTTGGAAAATAGAGCTACAAAGCATGCCGCGTTAATGTGTCTAACGCCAAATTCTTTTTTCTCATTGTTTTTCTTTTTATTCCAATACTTCTGTTAGGGTATATTACCTGCCAAATTACAAATACAATTTTCTAACGAGACTAATACCACTTTAATAGTGGCTTCAAAAAGAGGGCTCCCAGGGCCATCAAGGAGATCAAGAAGTTTGCACAGAAGCACATGGGCACTGTTGACGTGAGGATTGAGACCAACCTCAACAAGCACATCTGGTCCAAAGGTATCAGGAATGTCCCATTCAGGGTCAGGGTTAGGTTGTCTAGGAAGAGAAATGAGGATGAAGACTCACCACACAAACTGTACACCCTCGTCACATACGTCCCCTGTGCCAACTTCAAGGGTGAGTAAAGCTCCAGGGCTGATCAAAGCAATTCTATAACAAGTGACTAAAAGCTGACCGAGCCCGTTTTATCGTTTCAGGTCTGAACACCGTCAACGTCGAAAGCGAAGCCTAAACATTGACTTGTTCATTCTGAACTGTCTTTGCGTAAAGCATGTTGGTAATAAAAATATTTCCAACTCCACGTTGTCTCTAATGTGTTAAATAGGGTAGCTGTACCGTGATGCTGGAGAAAAATGAGTGTTAAGATGCAGCTTTGGGTTTGGCATATGCATAAGCATTAGTTCCAGGCCTATTAATCTCAAAGACTTTTTTTATGCAAAGTGCATTGAGTTGTCTTCCAGGCAAATGACCTGAAATAACTGTAAAACTGGTTCAATTGGTAATTAACATTTCCAAGTATTGTCAGTGGCATTAAAAGAACACATGTTAAACTTGGATGTTGAAAATAATAATTCAAAATAATAAATAGAATGTGTGAAGTATATTTTCAAATCTACTGAACCACAATAAAACTTGCAAATATTTATTCACTCTAGAAGTGACTGAGTGGCTTGTTAAACATCTTGCGCATTGTTGCATGCTGTTGTCAATGCTAAAATACTTTCATAATGGTTTTTCTCAAGTGCTACCAGGTTCCTCACTGTTTTGGAGAATGCACTCTTTGGATTTATCTGGATTTCGACCGGAGTGTTACAGAGTTTGGTGTCGCTTATCGGCCAGTTCAGCTTTAGGTGATGCCTGTGTAACTTGTACATGCTTCCGTCTGAACAGTGCCAGACTATGCCTTCGACACTCCCGTCCTGGTTGCTCTCGAACCAGTCTTTGAATGCCTCCAAACCGATGTCCAGCGGTGGTTTGATTTTCAGAACTCCATGGCGGATGAGGAAGTGGATGGGTTTCTTCTTGCTTCCAAGGTTGTAGGGGTTTCCGTTGATGTTTGTGCCGATGAGCTCAAATGTTTGCTCCATCATGTCTTCCATGCTTTCTATGCTAATCTTGAGTCTAGTGTAACCATTAGAATCTTTGTTGTCATCTGGTTGAAGCATTAGTGCCAGACCATTTGTGAGGTCAACGGTATCCAAGTGCCAGCAGTACTGTCTTGAAGTTGTGGGTACTGGTACCCAACCCATTATGTGTCCATTGGTATCGGGTATCAACTGACTGGTTTCAGGATTCACACAGCTTATGGATGGCTCCCAACTTTCTGGAGCTTCTTTGAAGTCGCCTTCATTGAAAGGGATGGACTGCATGCTTTTCAGATTTTCATCAAACGTTCCATTTTGTAAACATTCGAGGAGTTTCTTGTGATGCTTTTCGGCCGTTTTGGTAAGCTTTCTGTCGTGTCTGGCCCACAACCACGGTTTGTTGTTAAAACGCTTAATCAGAACAGAAGTTCCATCAACTTTCTCAGTAGCTAGCAGACTGCAGTTTTGCAAACGGTTGACAAAATCAACTTTTAAAGTATCTGAAGCTTCCACTGAGAACTTTTGACGAGGCCTCTTTCCACTTTTACTTTCACAGTTGCTGCATTGAATAATAATACTTTCAAAAATGCAAGGAATCTTGCTCTGAACCCTGCATAATTCGACCTGAGCCGACATGTATAAAAGCCAAGCTAATCAACATAAAAGTGAAGCGGATTTTAACATATGAGGACTTGTAAATTCAATATTTATAATATTTGTACGCAACCAAACGGACGGTAAAAGCGACCAAACTATATTTACAAAAATTAATAAATTAATTTACAAAACGTACTGCCTGAAAATTACTTTATTTATATGTCATACTAAAATCGCCTGATCATCACTCCAACCCACCTTGATTAAATTAAATTTCAATGTACTATGTAAATATTGCCGAACATGCTGGGGCTTCGTTTTGAATCCTGATCGCTAAGTTCTACTTAATTCAGTTTCTCGTTCGATATTTTTCTTGGACACAGCACATTTCTCAAGTTTAGACCACAGTTTAAAAATAACTGATTTTAATATCCACATGATTTTAGCAAGTTGTAGGTAGAGAAACTCTTAAAATGAATCCAATCGGTGATTCTGCTACATCGAAATCTGCCAAAAAAGATGACATTCTAATCAATTCCAATGGCAAAGGAAACCATGTCGGCGATTCAAAATCGTCTAAGAATAGCTTCGAATCTCAGAGGGACAACAGCTGTGAGGATGACGACGACGAGGACTTGGATGACAATTATTCCAGCAAGAGTGACGTGGGCAGCAGCAAGTACAAAGAGGTGGATAGGTTTGGCTTCGTCGGAGGCAACCAGTACACCGATCCTACAATGTGAGTGAAATCAGTTCTGTTGAGATGTGAAGTCTCGAATTTACAATTCTTAGGTGATTTTATGTCGACTTGCATGGTCATTTGATAATCGCTTGACTGTCCTTTCTACTCACCCAGGGACAGTTCACTGCTACCCATTGAGATCTTGCGGATGAGAGAGCTGAAATGGCTGGATATGATGGAGAACTGGGACAAGTGGATGTCCAAGAGGTTTAAAAAGGTCTGCCGCAATTATCTTTTATATTCACCACCATCACCATCATCCCTATCATCCCTATCATCATCACCATATTAATTTATGACACAACCATCATCATCATATCATCATCATCATTGCATCACTGCAGGTCAAGGAGAGGTGTCGAAAGGGTATCCCAGATTCCCTAAGGGCTAGGGCCTGGCAACTCCTAATCGGCAGTGCAAACATGCTGATGGCTAATCCAGGTCGTTACCATGGCTACCTCAAATCGAAGGGCAATCCGGCATGCCTCGAGGAGATCAGAAAGGATGTGAGCAGGCAGTACCCTCACCATGAGTTGTTCATGGATGACCAAGGACAAGGGTGAGTGATAATTGTAATCTCTGAATTCATCACTTTCATAATTTTGACTTGTGTCGTGTTGCAGCCAAGAAGATTTGTACTCTGTTCTGATGGCCTACTCTATCCACGATCCATCAGTGGGGTATTGTCAGGCCCAGGGACCACTCGCGGCCGTCCTACTGACCCTGATGCCTGCCGAACAAGCCTTCTGGACTTTCCTCGTAATCTGCGAGAAGTACCTGCCCGGGTATTACAACATGGGACTGGTGGGTGATGATGATGGTTGTGATGGTGATGATGTTAGTTATGTTGAAGTTGTGAAGCATGTTCAACAGATAAATTGTTTTGTGAAGTAAGTTATTTGGACATGAGATTATTATTATTATTATTATTATTATTATTATTATTATTATTATTGTTATTATTTTTGTTGTTGTTGTTATTGTTGTTGTTATTATTATTATTATTATTATTATTATTATTATTATTATTATTATTATTATTATTATTATTATGATTGTGGTTGTGATTGTGATTATGATTGATGGTGATGAGTCATCGCTGATGACATCAAGGGGGGCCTGATGGTGACGGTCATGCTCTCCTTCTAATTATAGTCCACCAATCAACCTGTCAGTCATTACAGTTAGTCATCTAGGATTTGATAGCAGATAATGAGGATGTTTCTATTGACTTTGCAAAATTTGTCTGGGATGATGATGATGATGATGGTAATGATGATGACAGTGATTGTAGTGATGATGATGATGTGCAAATGAATTTTTTTTTCATTGACACTGTCGTCGTCGTCATCATCATCATCATCATCATCATCATCATTTAAAGGAAGCAGTGCAGATAGACAGCATGATCTTGTTTGGCCTCCTCAAGAAATCCTGTCCCATTGCCTACAAGCACCTGGTCGGTTGATGATAATGATTTTTATTTGTCATGGCTTTATATGAAATTAAATTAGCATTTCAAGAATAATTAGGTGACCGAATGCTGAGCGTGAATGGGAAAACTTGATTGCCAATCAATATTCATGAATTCTCCATCCAATCAGAAAAAGCAAAAGGTGGAGCCTATACTCTGGATGACAGACTGGTTCATGTGCCTCTACTCAAGGACTCTTCCATGGCCCTCGGTGCTCAGGGTCTGGGACATGTTTCTATGTGAAGGTAATTAACGATCGTGGTGATTATGATGATGATGATGATGATGATGGTGGTGGTGATGATGATGATGATGATAATGACAGTGTACTGATAATAACGCTGGTGATGCCAATAGTCTGGTCGACATCATTGGTTGTAATCCGCTCACCATCAGAAGCACATCGATTGTCTCAGGTGTCAAGATCATGTTCCGGGTCGCCTTGGTGCTGGTCAAGAGTGTCCTCGGCTCTTCCGAGCAGGTCAACAAGTGCCCCACATTCTACGAGACGCTGGACAGGCTGAGGAAGATCCCGGCAGAATACATGGAGGAGAATTATCTTGCCGGAGAGGTGAGGCTTTTACACTTGGCTGACATAAGCAGGTCGGTTGGGAACTCCGAAATGGAGTTGTATGGGAGTGTCTCATAATACGGGCGGTTATTTTGTTCCAGTTGGCAAAACTCCAGTTGACAGACAAGGACATGGAGAAGGAACATTCCCGACAACTCAAGAAGTGGAATGCGTCGAAGACTGAGAAGGCCCAGAAGAATAATTCAAACTCGATGATTTCAGTCGCTGTTACTTCGGCTCCTTGTGCCGATACGTTATCGGCCTCCAAGACTTCTAATTCGTGCACTGCTCTTATCTCACCAAGTACAATTTCCAACTCAACCCTCGCCACTTCCACTGCTTCCATTGTCGCGACCTCTGTGTTGTCGACGACATCCGAATCAACAACCTCAAACCCGACCAGAACGACCGACTATCAGGTTGTTCGAAAAGCCAACAATCCTTCAGAATCCTCGCCAATCCTTCCTCCTCCTGGATACCTTCTTCTCCCAAAGGCCATTTCCTCGAGTCCCTCGTTGAAGCCTCTCATCTCCTTGCCAGAGTCTGTGAGGACCACCAATGCGGTTCCTCTTCCCATGGTGGTCAAGGCCAGCACTTCCCCAGTGATTATCACGACGGCAGCTTTCGTTCGCCCGAGCCCTCAAACCTTGGCCGACGATGGCCAATCGAAAGCTCAGAAAGACAAGAGGTCGTCTAAAAGGTTTCCGTTTTCATCGAAAATGAAACCGAAGAGTTTGTCGAACGACCCCAGAGAACATTTGCAACCATCAGTGGAGGGCTCAAAGGAGAGCATGGTCGAACCCAGCGTGATTCACGAACCTTTCAAACGCTACCAATCGAAACCTTCCATTTCGCCTTGTTCTTCCCTCTCGGCAGTTCCGCAATTGCCCGACAAAAAGAGGAGAACCTTCCGCATGAGTTTTTACCGACCAAAGGCCTCAAAGTCCACCACGCACATCGACCAATGAGGGGGGGTATTGCCCAAAAATTCCGGGGATCGCGATCGGCCGAGGGGACCTGTCGATTTGTTCGAGAGAGGATGAATTACTTTTGCCAAGGATTCTTGTCAGGTAGTTCGAATCGTTCGTAACATATCATCGGTCGTGCTTGCCGATCGTTATCATGACCACCTTCAAGTCTTGCCATGGCAACTTCATTTGCAATGAGTCTTAATGTCATCATCATCATGTTTGTTGGTCAATGCTATTGTCAATTTACAGCCACCTGCATTATAACTCGCCAAATGTCTGAGTTAAGTCCTTCCTAATGTTGCTTACATTCCAGGAGCGAACAATTTTTTTAGGTATTTCCAAAATTCGTCGCAGTTTTGCGTTCTACGCCTGGAAATGCCACGGCAAACCATGAGTCACTCAATTTGTAATTACTAATTACTGTTGTCGTCATCGCTCTACCTTTCTTACTCTGTCGTTAACCTCATTATAGTTATTATGCTTTTACATACGCTTTCAAATTCGTGTTTGCCGTGCGAGAGTTTTACAATTTCCCGTTAGGTGTTTTTTGTCCTCTGCGTCCTCCATCGTCAACGCTACGACCTTCCATAGGATAGTTTCTGAGCATCATCATCACCATCATCGAGTGGACATAATTGATATTACTGTTGCCACAATGCTACATCAATCATCTGTCCGACCATTCAAGAAGCAAGTCTAGATCTACAGTTCACCTATGAATTGCTAATTATTTTTATACTTATAGTCAGAGCCAAGCACTACTCATTCAGATATTGTCGATGATTCAGAAAATGATCACTCTAGTTGTAAAGCCACGCACGAGCCGTTCCCCAAAAGTCGTGTGTCAGTTTCGCACGTTGACAATTTATTGTGTGACTTACCACCCCTTTCGTTGCTTGCGGTCACAAGAACGAAAGATGCCCCAGATATTTATAATGCGACGGTGTTGTTTCATCGCCAGAATTTTCCTAGGAAAAAATGTTCTCGTGTCTCGAGTCCACTTTGTGTCAGATTCAGAAAATAATCTTCAATTATCTCTGTCCTCGAATTTAAATAATTTCAAAAAAGAGTTCAACGTCATTGGAAACCAAACTTCCACGGCTTTGAAAGCCACGACACGACCGCCGGGCTAAAAATCACCACTCAAAATTCAATAAAAAAACCAATGTTAAGACAGGCGATTAAAAAAAAATTCATCGGTAATGATTAAAAGAATCAAAACATCTCCACCATGCAACGTGAGGTCATGCATCGTCCACGAAAAGCAAGTTTCGCAAGTGCCGTCACGACACTGAACGTGCATTTTGATCCGTCGTCGTACAATATTGTACAAATAATATTGTAATGCAATGACTTCGAAAATGAACATCCGTAAAAACACTAATCACGACGTGCCGAATTTTAGACATCCTTCGAGGAAAAGGTCTTCGCGAACTATTGCTGGAGATATATTTCGAATTTATTTCAATGGCAGTCGATTTCGTTGAAAATCCCAAAAAATATGTTTTGTTCGGAAATCAATATCATGCTGATTGTCGTGCTAAAAATGAAATCTTCAAGACATCATTTCGTCGGTCTCCTGTAATTAATTAATTAATTACTTCATAATTGATTGACTAATAACATCCTAACCACAAACCCATGATACATTAACAAAGCCACTAAGACACTGTTACAGTTGTTTAGTTACGATATCCATAATACTTAATAATAATACATAATCCATAATACTTAACGTAATGACAGTCTTAACTGACCATTCCCTTGGAGAGGTAATCATCCAGTTCAGCATCCAGCTGTTCTTTGGTCATGTCCTGTCTCTTTTCTCTGGCAGGACCTCCCCTCCTTTGCTCCCTTGGACCACTGAAATGCAAACAAATTCATGAACCTCAATAATAATAATAATAATAATAATAGTTAATTTATAATGCGCCATTTGCACTGCGTCAGATGCGCCTCAAGATGTGTAAGCAAGTGCAACCTTGCATTTGACTAAGGATGTCACAGTTTTCAACAAAACCCTTAGAATTAGTTTTCAAAGCACATCGATTTTGCGACGTTCAAATACTGATGCATGAATAAGAAAGCCTGAACAAAAAATGTTCTGAAATTCTAGATAATTATTAAAATAACAAAGTCACTAAATATCAGCTTTCTAAATATCAGCATGTGCGAAATATGTTGTTTCTGGAAGTTACAACTTCAGTACTTAAATTGAGTTCGTACTATGAACGAGCAGAGTATTTAGTTGCATTTGAACAAGAATAATTTATTTTTAACACATTATCACCAAGAAATCAAAGCACGTCGCCGAGCATCTATCTACGCAATACGAACTTGTTCTGCCTGGCTGGTCTTCCTCCGAAGCCCCTGTTTGGTCTGTTGTCGAACTTGAAGGTCGATCTGCTGTTGAAGTCCATGGTAGGTCTGCTCCCGAAGTCCACGGTAGGTCTGCTCCCGAGTCTTGAAGCCAGGTTGGATGCACTGGGCCCGTTGTCTCCCATGACAATTTCCATGGGCTGCCCATCGAGGAGAACGTTGTTGTACTTCTTCATGGCATTTACGGCTTCTTCTCTGCTCCCGTACTCGACTTCGGCAGTCCCCAGGGAACGACCCGCCCTGTCGTAGTGCAGGGTCGACTTCAAAACGACTCCAAAATCCTCAAAGAGTTGCTGAAAATGGAAACAAATAATTTCAAGGTTAGTCAGTGGTTATTAATACTTAATGGTTTAAGAGGACTAAATTGTGCCACAACAAACTCGGTAAGTTGTGTTCTCGACGAAGTAACTAATGGCTTTTCGTGAGATTTTGTAAAATTAGGTTCTTAATATAATTTACCAACCCTAATGTCATCCTCTGAGACATTATAGTGAAGATTGGAGACTTTCAAAACTGCACTCGATCCCTTTGATGGACGCTCAGTTCTTCTCTGCGGTGGGGCCCTGGTGTCATCTTGGAACAAATCGTGGCGCCATACATCAGGCTCAGGAGACTGTGAAAATAATTGCTTATTAATTAATCTGCTGCATATTGTTTATAACAAAACCGGTTTTTTTGCTTGAACCTATGAAAAACATTCAGACTGAGCCCAATGTCGTAACACTATCCACAGTTTCCAAGCTGAATCGTAGAAATCTTATCGATTCAAACGATATTTCGCTGAGAACTTTCTGAACGAGGTTACAGCCAAAAACACGATTGTCACAAAAACTTTAAAAATGCCAATCAAAACTCTCAAAAACGTACCCTGTTCAAAGGAGCCGACCTTCTGAAGTTCGGTTGATCATTCCCTGATCGTCTTTTAAAAGCTGGGGCAGGTCTGGGGTTTTGCTTGGGGTAAGGCGCGGACCTCCTGGCCCTTTTCCTATCGCCATCGTCGAATGTTGAACTGCTTCTCTTCTTAGTCATTTTTATAATGTCGTCGAGACTCATGTTAATTTTATCGGAATCCATATCGATTACTTGTTATGATTGTAAGCACGGTTTTATAGAAGCGCTTGCTTACCAACTCTGACTTCACAAGAAGAGGCAATAAAAGTAAACTAATGCATGATAATTTTCAATAAAATTTTATGACTTTATTACATTTTAATTAATTTTATTTAAAATTTATTTTAACAAAAACACTAATTTAAACAAATAAATATTAAGTAAAACACTTAAACAAATCACTTATAAAAAACACTGAAAACGGTGACAGGCGATCAAGCGTTTATTTTAGTCACGATTTAGGCAGTCGAACTTTCATTGTCGGTTTAAAAACATAGTTTTGTTCGTGAACTTGAAGTTATTTCAGGAGGTCGACAAATTTATATCTCTCGCATGATGGCAACAGCCATGTTATCACGAAGAGCTGACAAACTGTCAAAAAATAAAATTCGAATAAAGTTTGATTTAAAATTTCCACTGACAAATCCATAAACTCACTCCTCTCCCGTGAATTTCTGTAGCGCAACTCGCAGACGCCTTTCGACGTCGGAGCTGAGATTCAGGCCTTTAATAACTTTTTTAACCAGCAAGGAGATCAAGTCATTTGTAACTATTGATTCTCCAGAATTCCTGAATGTTTCCATCACCTCATCGTGCATTTTAGAAAGCTCACTTTTAACCTGCAAGCAATATCTCGCAGATTATTAGTAATGTCAATGTTTCAATTCAAAATTCAAAACCACCTCGTCGTCTAGACTTTTAGCTTCATCTTTCATCCTTTTGAAGCTCTAAAGGTGTTGAATTATAAAATAATTAACTGCTTCAAAGTGCTTAAACTTTTAATTTTTATTTTTTTGTACAAAATGGTACACATTAAAAAATCCTTACTCCCTCCAAATGTATGGCGGTTTCTTGTAACTCGTCGTAAGATGAGTAGGCGTCGGTTGTCTCGAAACCGGTTAATGAATTCTTGCTCATTGATTCCTCCGTAAATTCTGGTTTCTGTGGATATTTATCGTAAGTTAAAAAAAAAAATACGATGTTATTTTACAAAATCATGGATCTTAATTAAATCTAATTAAAAAGCACACTTTATATTGCTCTAAAAAATTCATATGCGCCTCTGAAACTCAAGCTGAAATAAAAAATATTTAGGATTATGTTTTACTGTATTTCTAAGGTCATCGTTATTTTTATTTGATCTACATTATAGATACGCTTATAATTTTAAATATGGCATAACTGATTTTGAACGCCCAATCCTTCATAACTACAATCGATCCCCTCTTTCAAATTCAATTCGAAATAATTAATTACTGACTGCCTCTTCTGACAAATCTTCCTTTTCAAAAGTTTCATCCTGCTCAACGACTTTCTTGATCGCTTGTAGCGCCTGAATTCTCAACTGATCAGAATCGAAAAACTTCAAGAGGGAAAATATGGCGATCAAGAAGTGGGGATGTTGTTCATTCTGGGAGATGAAGGAAGCCACTTGTGAGTAAATGAAGTCGCTCTGATCGCCCTTCAATCCATCGTCGTCGGTGTATTCCAAGGATGCAGAGGTTGGTCTTTCGGACTCGGTAGCTTCTGAATGTACTTCGAATTTATTTAAGTAATTTGTTCCGTAAAATTGCTTTTTTTGAGTCTCTTAATAGTAATAATAATGATGACGATGATGATGATGATAGTGGTGACGACGACGACGACGACGACGATGATGATGATGATGATGATGATGATGATGATGACGACGACGACGACGAAGAAGAAGATGATGATGATGATGATGATGATGATGATGATGATGATGATGACGATAGTAATAGCAATGCATCTGCAGCTAAGATCTCTTGATCACAAACATCTATTGATCTTCAAAGNATTATTATTATTATTATTATTATTATTATTATTATTGTTATTATTATTATTATTATTATTATTATTATTATTATTATTATTGTTATTATTATTATTATTATTATTATTATTATTATTCTTATTATTATTATTATCATTATTATTATTATCTTACTTATGAATTGGTCTGCCACTATTTTGTTTAAGTTAATATTCCAGCAAACATTGAATTTAATATGTTAGTAAAAATAATATAAATATCTTAGTAACGTATTTGTTGATATTAAAATGATTGAAAACTTTGTATTTGTGAAGGTTTAAAATTGTCAGAATTTTTTTTTTATAACACACTAAAACCAACAAAACATTAATAATCTGAAAATTATTTCAACAAAATGACAAACTGCTTGTTGCTTCAGACACAATTTGGTGACTAAGAATGAGGTGCACGATCAAGTGGATGAATGTCCTTTGAATGATTCATGATGTCGACACTGGCGTGATGACGATGATGATGATGATGCTGGCGATGGTGGCGATGATGATGATGGTGATGATGATGCTGGCGATGATGGTGATGATGATGATGATGATGATGATGATGATGATGTTGATAATATTAACAATATTAGTTAATCCTATTAGTTAACAATCCTTCGAACGTGAGTTCACTGCAAGTGGCCATCGATATAGTGCTACAAACGAAGTGGAAATGAAACCTTGAACTGAATTGCATTCTGAAACAGCACTCTGAGTTCCATCATCATCGTGATTCTGTTCACTCTTTTGCTCCTGGTTCTCCTGAAAATGTACCAAATTAAACTAAAACTCCTTGCAAGAATTGCTAACATTATTCCAGTAAAATTTAAAGCACCTTCAGGTGTATAATAAGTCTTTTGAGGCTGCCTAGTTTTGATTCAATCCTGGCTAACTTATAATCGATAACGTCCGACGACGTTGGTGAGTCTGAAAAGAATATTTCCGATGTCGCATTTCTTTGTTCTTCAAATAATTTTGTTTAGTAAGCAATCATCGGCATTTACCTTTCATTGTTCGCAAATTTAAAGCCCTCCTTTTATCGTAAAAATATTGAAACCAAACGCTTCATATGAAATCTTGATACACCTGTGCGTTTGAGACTCAAAGGCCGTGTTTCAATGCCTCCATAACAACCAGGCTATTGATTTATTAACTCAATAAGCAAATAATACTTTCAAAACACAGGATAATGGATAAGAAATAAACACAGAATATTTAAATTCACGGCAGTCTTGCAACAACAATCAACTTCAACTACCAAAATAAAGCTATTCTGATGACGACAGGAATTAACTACAAAACTCAAATTTCAAAATCATTTCTTAAATGGATGTATTCTAAAATTAACCGGCTCGTATTATTGTCGAATTCAAAGTAAGAACCGCTATTTCATTCGGTGTGCCGAACGAAGGCTTTGTTTACTATAGACGCGTGGCACTTTGCCACAACATTAACAAGATGATAGAGGGTCTGAATCCGGTTCTGCAGGCCTTTTTAGGGACTCTGTTCACTTGGGGAGTAACCGCTCTCGGCAGTGCTCTGGTTTTCATTTGTCAAGGCGATCAGGTGCTTTTTCATGAAGGAGATTAAACAAATTTATGAGGAGGGTTAAAACGATTAAAAGTTGATTCTGAATTTTTCAAACTGGATGACTGATATTTCAGAGAAAGTTTTTGGACGCCAGTCTTGGCTTCGCAGCAGGAGTGAGTCTTTCATGTTTACAGATTTATTTTCTTTTGAAACTTTATTAATGCACAATGTTTAGATCAATGTTCTCATAACAAGTTTGAGCAGTTTTATCAGCCTTACATTGTAATTTTTGATGAGATACATTGGTTAAATGCTTGTTTTTTCTGCTAACTTTGTTTGCTAGATTTACATTGTTCTTGAAAGCTGATTGAGAGTTGTTTGATGATTAGAATAATAACCTGGTGTCTTTAGCAGAACAAATTTGTAACATTACAAACAAAGTGATGCTATTTCTGATGTTTTAACAACATTGTAGTTAGTGCTAAATAATTTATGCTGTGGGAGTATTCTTAACAAATTTTCCAAAACTATATCTAGCCCTACTGTTTTACTGCTTTATTGTCCATTGATCATCTTTGCAAGGTCATGACGGCAGCCTCTTATTGGTCACTCCTCGAACCAGCCATCGAGCACGCCAAATTCTCCGGCCTCTACGGGAAGAACGGCGAATATTCATTTTTTCCAGCCGTCGTTGGTTTCCTCTCCGGTTCGTTGTTCCTGATTCTGGCTGACAAACTGCTCCCGAATTCGGTCAGTCCTTCGTCCGAAGGTGTTGGTGGCTATAATAATGATGATGTCGTCCTCTCCCAGGGTTCTGTGGCAGATCTCTACAAACTTGAGGAGGAAGCAGACGACCATTTGCTTTATCTTGCTCCGAAGAGGAGCGAAGGGTTCAGGGCCTCCAATGTGGAGTCAAACCTGAGAAAGAGGGGCTTGACGGCCGCCAACGTCGATCACCCGGGGATCGAGATCGAGAGTGGGGGCTCTCCGGTGGAGCACCACAACAGCTGGAAGAGGCTCATGCTTCTCATAATTGCCATTACCATACACAACATTCCAGGTGGTCTAGGTTCCATCATTTGAACTCATTTGCCATGTTATCCATCTCCACACTCCTCAATAGTAAGTAAGTAAGTAAGTTTATTTATATAGCGCCATAAACTTGAGCGTCAGGAGCGCTTGGACCATTTATATAGAGCCGGCTCCCAGGGGCGCTTTGTGGTGGTGCAAGCTGGGTTTCGAACACGACACGTAACGACTGTTGCTTTTACCGTCGTTCGCAGGAACGCTACCCTCTGAGCTAACTGGCACTCCAATAGTGAAGGCCAGGGAGGTGTTTTATTTTGTCCTTGATCTTTGTCAGAGGGTCTTGCCGTCGGGGTTGCTTTCGGATCGGTCGGGAGGACGCCCTCCTCGACGTTTGGCAAGTCGAGGTGAGAAAGTGTTGTAGTTAGATTGTGAGACATGTTATTATTATTAACCTTATTATTATTAATATTGGTTTGTGGCAATTACCTCGAGCATAACACGAATATTTTTTTTCTGTTGGTTTACCGTTTACTGTGCTTGGTTAATAAATAAAATTGCTCAAAAAAAAAAAATAAAATAAAATAAAAACTTCATTATTATTTATTACCATTAACTACCAGTCTCGCACTTGTTTTGCAAAAAACCGGTTTTGTGCTTTCTCCCTTACAGGAACCTGGCTCTTGGCATAGGGATCCAAAACTTCCCCGAGGGACTGGCAGTCAGCATCCCACTCAGGGCTTCTGGGATGTCAACCATGACCTCCTTCTGGTGAGGTCCTCCATTAAAAAATATACATAGCTCGACAAAATTTGCATCCCTAATCATTTGCTGTTTCATGAAAATAGTAATAACAACAACAACAATAATAATAATGATGATAATAATAATAACGATGCCGATAACCATCATCGGTCCAAGGTATGGGCAGCTGAGCGGCATGGTGGAGCCTGTGTTCGGGGTGATCGGAGCCCTCTGCGTCATGGTGGCCGACCCTCTACTCCCCTATGTTCTGTCGTTCGCTGCCGGTGCAATGATATTCGTCTCTTCGACGACATAATTCCCGAGGCTCAGAGCAGGTAGGTTCCTCATGGTCGTCTGCCGTTGCCATAGTTTTGTTACCGATCATGGACCCAATAGGATTTCGTGCGACAGACGGCATGTCTCAGAACCAACGTCTCACTAAAATCACTAAAATCACTAAGATCGCTAAAATCGCTCGTTCATTTCAGCGGTAACGGGAGGATGGCCTCGATCTGGGCGACGATAGGTTTCGTCATCATGATGACCCTTGACGTTGCCCTCTCGTGAACTTTCCTGACCTCTCGTGAACTTCTCCGACATCTCGTCGACCCGGTGAACCTCGCTTCCCGGGGTGCGTGTGGGCAAAATGTGTTCATTCGAAGGTGCTCAATCATGGCTCACTGGCTCCAGTTGTCGTTGCTTAAATGCTTAAGTATTAATCTCTTTCTATTCCAATTGGTTGATATTTTTAGTTTGGTTTTCACACGATTCTTGTTTGTTTGTAATGCACGGTGGTTTTTAAGTTAATTGGCGAACTATGCAGGAACACGGCATGTTTTAAAATACTTTGTTTCAATAAAATCAGTTGAAACAATCAATCATCCTCTAACAATCATGCTCCACGTTAATGACCAATCGCATGCATTCATTTTCGGGCCGGGATCACGATCCGGGCGGAAAGAGGACCCTGCACTTTTCGTAGTTGCTCCTCGGGAGGGGGTAAGAGATGCCCGGAACCTCCGTCCTCGACGTCGTTCTAGAGAGGGTCGACTTCTGACCCCGACTCAGCCGCTCGCGCCCCACAGTTTGCTGCCTGGTTCGGAAAGCGACGAAAGAAGTGTTAGTTGGGTTGGATTCAGGTGTGGAGATGATAACGGATGGATGCAATTGACGTTCGAAATTTGAATTATCAAAATGATCGCATGCTATTACACTAATACACGAAATACAACGACATCGACCTGATCTGTGAATTGGGTCGGATCATCTGAAGGCACATCTTGACCCCGTCGTAAAAGTCGACGTCGGTTTTGAAGTCGATTCCCGACTGCAACTCCTCCGTCAGTTCCAGGCTGCTTCGGAAGAGGTTCGTCTCCAGTCGTGCCACGGACTTCAAGGACAGCGAAACGCTTGAAATAGAAATCATCTTGAAATAGAAATCATCATGAAATAGAAATCATCTCGCAATGAATCGAGGAAAGAAGGCATTCGAGTAATTTTTGTTAATTTTCGAACAAGAACAACTAAGTTTGACATTTTTAGACCGACGTGGAAGCACGACACGTCGAGTGTTTTGAATTTGTGAATTAACTCTAAATAATAAATAATTACATAAAGGAATATAATGCATTAGTTATAAGACGTCTGGAATCGTACCTATTCCTTAAGAGAGAGCGAGCGTTCTTGTTCCAAAGGCTGACACTCAGTGAACCCGAGAGGTCGAGCGAGACGACCCCTGTGACCTCAATTTTAATGTGAAGGCCGTTGCCAAGGAGGAGCGATTCCTTGTGGTCGTGGAGCAGGTAGTTTACCTGTGAGATAAAATGTCAGACGAGTTGTTATTATTATTAATATTATTATTAGCCAATCATATCAAGGGCATGTAAGAAAAATTGTTAACTCTAGCTGAATATTACAAAAGATTATTATTTGGATGAGACGTTGGGTTCAAGAGTTCACCTGCAGGGCGGACATAAGTTCACTGGGTGCATTCCATATGGCAGACATAAGACCTCCTTGACCCACAAAGAATGTGATTGGCCTGAGTGACACCCCCATCATGTCCAATGACATGCCAGCCGTGACTTCCGTTTCTTCTGATTCGTCGCTCGTTTCGCCGAGCAGGCCTCCGAGACCGGCCGCAAATAGCTCGAACTGGTAATCACAGAACAAAATCAAACATGCATAATCCACACAGACTATACGGCGTAGATGTCGAACGATAACACATTAGCCTCTCATTTTAGGCGCCTCTGACGCTATGCAAATGGTGCATTATAAATTAACTATTATTATTATTATTGTTATATTATTATTATTATTATTATTGTTATTATTATTATTATTATTATTAATGACAACCCGAACATTAATGGAGTCGTTAACGTAATTTATTGACATTTCAAAAACCTTGTACAGAGGAAGGGTGAGGTTGAATTGGTGAAGGTCGACATCCATTCCAGACCTCCTCATGGTGCCTGATCTCCCATTTTCCAAGTACATCAGGTACTCCACCTTTGGGGAACCTGTAATTATATTATTATTATTATTATTGTTATTATTATTATTATTATTATTATCATAATTAGATATTCATTATAATTGCATATTCCTCACCCAGCATCTCAGAGGAGAAGGCCAGGGATTTTCCGTTCGGTGAGAGAGTGTGGAAGTTGCCGAGTGTGGCATTTTTGAGGACTTCATGTAGGTGCTTCCTGGGAGTAACATTTAAATCAACGATCAACCACAAGTGAATTCAAACTTGACACAATGTCCAGATTATTTGCACGTAGGGTTGTCACGACAACGACAAAAGCAAACCTGAGCGTCGGGTTCTTGCGGGCCTCGTCGAAAATCAAGGACTGGACGTAGAGGCTGTGGTCTGTATTCCACGGATCCAAGGTCTCCGAGAACATCTCCCGGACCTCCTCTGGCCCGAGATTCATCTTCAGGAGCAGCTTAAGAGCCTGAGTCCTAACCACCGAGTCGTACCCCCTCCTCGTCTGGTGGAATACCGCCTTCAGTCGTTCCCTGTACTGAAGAGTGAACAATTCGTAAATCATGAAACCTCAAATATATCAGTGTGAACTTATGCACTAAACACCGATAGATTCTGCAATTCGGGGTAAAAGATCAAAGCCCCCCGATTGAAAGGGTCAAAGTTGACCGACCTTTGACTCGAGGAGTTCGACATCAAACCTCCTCAACGCTTTCAGACAGGCCTCCCCCACGGTGGCTACGGTGCTCCACTCGAGGATACGCACGATCGGCTCCACGGAACTCCAAGCCCCGGCGTTCGACAGTGCCTGATGGTCACCAACTGGCATGACGAGTCGTCCTTGCAGTCGTAAAGGTACTCGAGAAGGGCGTATGTGACCTTCTCTGTGACCTTTTGAGTGCACAAGACAGATCTTAAGTGGCATAATAAACCTCAAACAACACAATATAGCACCTCCTTCTGTGCAGTGACCCTCGTGTGAATTCATGGAATGCAGATTAGGATTTCAGATTAGGATTTCAATAACAAAAGGACGAGCAGAATAACATTTGATTTGTCGACTCACGTCCTTCTTGTGGTCGGGTGTATTCGAGTAGGTGAAGAGGACTGCTCCGAGAGCCCCCTGCACAGACTCCCTGAGTTGGACGTCCTCCAGGTTCATAGCAGAAAGTTCCTGTTGAGACATTTTATTTTTAACGAATATAAAATTAATTTCAAGAAAAGAAATATATTAACAAACATCACAAAGATAATAATAATAATAATAATAATAATAAAAACAACAAACATCACAATAATAACAAATAGGGTGAACTGGTTAATCAAAATTCAGGATTAGATGCAATCATGAGATAATTTGAGACGAAAAAATACGACAACAAACAACGATTCCAAGAATTCAAAAATCAATGTAATCAGTTACAATAAATGACTGAGTATTTAATCAGTCAATAAATCATTAACTGATCGAAAGCTAATAAACATTTTTTTTTTTTTATGTTTTTTTGAGTTTATTGATTTAAACAAACAAGCTGTTATATACAAAGCAAAAGCATTAAAACAAATTCAAATATACTCAAAGGGCCAGCCTTAAGGAAGCGCACGCTTCCGCTATCAGACTGACCCAATAAATCATTATATACAGGAAACTTTTACACAGAGTAATTTACAAAATCATAAACTATACATTTAGTTGTGATAATTCAAAGACCAACCAGCAAGTGCAACAAGAGCTCCTCCGAAGGGTGGGTGGAAAGGGCCGCCCCGAGCAGGAACCTCTCCAGGAGTCGTGGGTCGTCCCTTCGGAAGTCGAGGACTTCCCTGAGGGAGGTCAAAGAGCTCGCGGTCTGAGCTGCACAAGCTGCGTCGATCAACACCAGGCTGGGTGTTTTAAAGATGATTATGAGATGATAGTAGAAGGTACAATGATTGTTAAATGTGTATAGTTAAAATAATTTCTAATTGAACATTACATAATTTGTAATTAAATATAATAAACTTATGCTTATGGCGCTCTATAAATAAATATATTATTATTATATTATTATATTAATAAGTGACAGTTAATAACGACAACAAGTATTTGATCATCCACCAAAAGGAAAAATATCTCACGAGATGTTTTCATCATCCTTGTACTTCCTCAGAACTTCTGTTATCTCCTTCTGATTGGCTGACCTGAATGCCTCCAGCAGGGCTTGAAATGCGAGGGAGCTGCCCGGCCGACCAGCTGAGGAGGTCACGACCTTCGACCTTAGTTCGTCGACCGCCGAGAGCAGCTGAAGGAATTTTGAGCTTTTCGGTCATCGACAATTTATTGCCATCATTCTCCTCTCGTTATTGATTCTATGATTTTAGACGATCGATTATTGCAAACGTTCGACAACCTCCTCCAGGCGATGTTCGCCGTCCGCATTCTCCGGCATCGACGTCATCGACGATTCCACCAGCTTTCCGAAATCTAAGTTTAAAAGTTCGGCATTATGCTCGTTCCAGGACCTCTTTTGCGATGGCAACGAGCAGAGATCAACATATAATTACAAGTACATCGATGATAATTAATCATTGCCAAGCCATTATTACATAAACCACAACTAGTAATCATTAATTATAGTTAATTTATTATTGCATAAGTTATAATTACGCACGATTAATTGATTAATTCTCGTAAAAACCTCTTCTCGTTTGATCGACCGCCTGCTCGAAGCTCCCAGGAATTGTTCCCTCCTGAGATTGTTTTGCCTCCAACAATGACAGATGCTGCCTGGAAATTATGAACATTCGTTATTATATAATAAATTATTAATAATAATTATTCTCTCCTTCAATTGAACACTTTGTGATCGTTTCAAATTTCAAAGTAATTTTAAACAGATTTTTCTTAATATGATTTCATAGCCCGATAAAATGAACGGTGCAAACAATTTTTAATCACAAAATGTCTCGGTGCAAAAACGATCCAAAAACTAATAGTAATTAATAATAATTATAATATAATTATAATAATTACAGTGCAATAATAATTAAATAATTAATCATTTGAGTATTATTATTAATAATTTAACTAAATATTTACAGCAACAAAATCATTAAGTATTAATTTATAGCAATAAAATCAAGAATTATAAATGGTTTAATCACCCAGCGATCACCACTGTGGCCATGTTTCCGAGCTCGGCCGAGACCTCGTGCGACTCCCGAGCCCTGACGGAAAGAACGAAATCCTCGGAAAAGGAATATTCCACCTCGCTCCAGGATTGCTTCTTGATTCCAAGCAACTGGAGATGTTAAAACATTATTATTTCCCAATTAAATATCATTTTGTAATTCATCAAAATTCTACGGACTTTGTTGACGCTCGTGTATTCCAGTGAATTGGGACTGTGACAATTCTTCTTCAACTTGAGCAGCTTGTGATCGCCGATTCTTTTGTAATCCACCTTGCACGATCCCGACGCATCCGTCTGCAACGGAGAGGTTCGGACGATGCCAAACAACTTTGCATCATAATTAATTCTTTGAAAAATAACAATAACAAATAACGCACACTATAATAATGTTAATTATTAAACATTTGATTAAACATGTTAATAATGTTAATATTAATAAAAAAAATCTGCTACCTCTGGTTCAAGAGAATGCTCACTCAACTGGAACAGAGAAGCCACACCCCTGAAGATGTTGGCCGAGAGTTTGTGCTCCCCGTTGACGAACAACCTGGTGACGATGCCCCCTTCCAGCAGGAAAAATGCTGGAGATTTGAAGAGCTGCTCGACCTTGATGGAGTCTTCGTTCGAAAGACCCTGCATGCTGACTTCATTGGCCTGAATTTGTTAGCAGTGAAGATAATGTTGGTGATGATAATTGTGATTTGGTGGAATGTAGATGGGTGTGATTTGGGATTTGATGATGCAGTTGTTTAAAATACCAAGCGATATTTTGCCCCTAGAATAATGCAAGAATATATATATATAAAGATAAGCATTTTATAATATTTAAAAACCATCAGGTTTTTAGATTTCTGATTTACGTTGAATAAAAATAAAATGTAAAATAAAAAAATAAAGATTTAAAAAAAAATCAAACATTGAATTAAATCAATTGAATCGCGCATCCGTCAAACGCAAAACAAGGAAATCCGAATATAAAAACTTCAATCACCTAGAGTCCAGAAATTTATTTTATAATCATTCGCTCATGTCCCCTTTTGAACTAAAATAGACAGTCAACTTACGGCAAGTTTGACAAAATGTGAATCATCATTTGACCATATCGAGGTAGCTTCAACGATAGCACGGAGTTTGATTCCAACATCTTTCCTGGTTGGCTTGGACTGCGATAAAAATGTGGAGATTTGGTTGAGAGACGTATCAGTCTTGTACGCGAACCTGTACGTCGTACCAGGCGCGAATGAGAAGGAAAATGTGACTAATGGCAGCCCCGTGCATCCTGGAACGTTATCAGCATAAAGTGATGTTAATACGATGTGGATCTTCAGTGTAATCACAGCAATTCGGATCAGACAATACGTACCTAGCACAACAAGGAGAAAAGTCAGCTTCAGCGACAACGAACTCTCCCTAGGCATGACGCTTTAAAACTTATCCTCAATCTGAATATTGATTGGGCTCTATTTTTAGCCGTGTTTTGCAAGCTAAAATGACTAAATTGCTTCCAAAAAAAGAGAAGAATATCTGATGCAGCTATAACGTCAAGTCAATATATCAATGTATTAGGTGCAGCCGAGAATTTTATGCAGTTTTCGTTTAAAGTTCAAAGTACAAGTGGCCCAATTAGCGAACCATACTTATCAGAAATTCAGGTTTTGAGATGTGGCTTTATGCATAATTGATGTTTCCAAAATCTGAAAATGCCCATTTTCGAAAAGTTTACTTTTAGTATTTGTTGTTGCTTAGCAACCGATATTTTCAGATAAACATTTATCCATGGAGGAGACCGGTATTTGTTTAAGTTTTTTTTATTTGTTGCAATGTTAAGTTTTAACCATGTTAACTGATTGTGCTGATTTGCTCAACTGTTCTTATCAAAACGATCTCACGATAATGAGTTGAAACCAAGTATTGGTAAACGCTATTCATTACCGCTGTCCAGCAATGCGAAATGCTAATTGTATTGAGGACTTTTTTATTGTCTCCTTCACCGTGATCTTCACTTCAACAAGGAACAAAGCATTGTCTACTCGAGTTATAAATTATTTCATTTCGTTTAAATATGAATTTTAGCAATGGTTTCAGAGTGCAAAGATTCGGAAGTCGACGATCAAAGCGATCGTTCGAGTAATTCAGTTCGAGTGACCCCGATAGACACGAAGACCGTGATGAACATGCCCGTTGCCGGAAACATGTGTACCACTAGTGAGTTTTGAGACCTTATTAGCTTATGGCTTCGAAAACATAAATAAATATTTATCTGCATGTTTGCTTTAACAAGTTTATTGATATCTGACTGCAACTTAGGTTCAATTGAAGAATATTTGGAATGCAAGATATTTCCAGCTCTTCTTCCCTCGCTGAAATCCACATTGGAAGAGGCCATAAAGGGAAAATGTTTTGAGGCATGATTGTTAATGGTTTATATCGATAGTTTGTTTAACATTCGTTATTCTTTTTGAATTATAATTAAGTATGCATGGCCTTATGGTAAACTTATTAACAAAATTTCTTTAAAACATTGAATATTTCATTTAAATTTGATGAGTACAGAGGAAAAACACGAAATTCAAACCAATGGAGTGTCTTACTAAACACTTGTGCAGGTTCGTCACGTCTTGCACCAAGACTCGTTTATTGTGTTTCATATTCACATTTGTGAAGTTATTTTTATTTGTGATTACAATAAAACGTTTAAAATATCATTGTTAAGAAATAATCCGAAACAAGATCAAAGCATTCCGTTCAACGAAATTCCATTTGTCAAGCACGTAAAAGAAACGAGGTTTGCGATTTAATTATTTCTTGGGTTTAAACATTTTTAGATTATCAGGTTTCGACTTATAGACCCTGTTTCCCGACACCAAAGTATCTGCTGTGGTCAGAATTCGAGGCAATTTTAATAATACAATCTTTCTGGAGGGGTTTTACGGTACTTTTGCTATTATTTTGAATTTAGTTAAATTTAAATATTTTTGTACTTTTAAAAAATAAGCCATTCTTCAGGTTCGAAATGAAGACGAAATAAAAGAATTGCGATGCTGGCAGAAAGAATGGAGACGAATGAACGAGCAAACAAAAAAACAGGAAGCCAGTGAGGCGGAACTGTGTACTCCTGAAGAAACAGAAATAGAGGAAGAAAATGATGAAGCCAAACTGGATGCATCGGATGATTCAGAGGCGCATTTGTCTGGTGTGAAAATTATTTCCAATGCCAGCATTCAAGAACTGTGTTGCCCCTCAACTGTGTCCAATGCCTGAGCACAATTTTATTTATATCTTGGTTATTGTGATTTGAATAATTAGCAAACATTTTGAGATAACAAAATCTGAAAATGGGGATTTTTTTGTGTTTGAAATGGTTTCTGGTGAAGGGCGCATTCAGTGGTTTTATTTTTTGTTTTAAGGAAAAAGATTTAGATATCAATAAATAATTTTTAAAAAGTATATATAACACTACTTCTAAACACATTCTAAGAAAATTCTGCATGTTTTGCGATTAACGTAATCCTGATCTTTGGTGTTCTTAGCTTCGTCAAGTGGATGTTCGTTATAAGAGATTGGTCGGCTCGTCGCACGTACATTGAATTGAATTGTTATCTTTTTACACTTTTGTTTTTTAAATTTTAAATATGGGACGAAAAAAGAAGAAGCCAATGAAGCCTTGGTGTTGGTAAGTTCCATAGGCATCTAGGTAGCGATGGACAGTAAATGGATTACCGTCGATGCATTTATTTAATGAATATTCGATCCAAAGATGTCTGGTCACACAAATATCGGCACGTAACAGTAGGCGTATATCATTCATGAGTATTCGAATTGATCCGAGGATGCCCGAGCACAAAGTAAATTATATTTCATGCAAACATGTAAAAAAATGGCCACAATTCATGGATGGAAAGTCAACAAAAGATCATTAATTCACTATGCTTTAATACTTCATTTTCCTGATTCTCAACCTCCTGTAGTGATCCTAACTGAATTTCTGATTACCTAACGACTACCTTCCAGGTATTGCAACAGAGAGTTTGATGACGAAAAGATCCTGTTGCAGCATCAGAAAGCAAAGCACTTTAAATGTCACGTTTGTCACAGGCGTCTATACACCGGTCCAGGTTTGGCAATTCATTGTATGCAGGTATGAGATTGTTTTAGAGTAGCATTTTATTTTGTAACAGTAAGTGGATCTGATTGTTAAACATATAGATTGATTGATTGATTGATTGGTTGATTGGTTGCCTTCTGATTAGACAAAGATTATGAAATCTAAAGGATACATCCACCAACTCATAATTCATCAACATCACTTGAAATTCATGCTTCCATGTGATATAAAATAAAAAATTTAATAAAATCGCAAAAGCATTTCACTTATAAAACACGTCGTCTGGCAAATATGAAACTACTCGAACTACATGACTACACTGTCACTTGAAACAAGCAACAATGATGGTCAAATGGAAAGGCCTCCCTGTGAATGTTGCAGGTGCACAAGGAACCGATCGACAAGATTCCCAACGCTCTGCCGCACAGAAACAACACTCAGATCGACATTTACGGCATGGAGGGAATCCCCGACGAAGACATGAAGGAGCATGAAAGAAAGAAAAACCAGAAGGGCCAAGGTAGGAAGACACTGAAAATCGAGCTAGGTTTTGATAGGGTTCTATGCAGTGAGAACGTCGATGCAAATCACAACGCATCGGAATTGCAAATTGTGGCAGCTCGTTGTCAAATCAAAACTAATGCCTACTGCACTAGTTGTGACCCGACGGAGAAGGCCAATAGGCTGACCCTTCTGCTGGTTTTGATTTTCAGGAAATCAGGATTCTGAGCAAGGGGGAGGTCAGTTCTCATCCTTGTTCTCAGCATTCTGGTTTTAACTGATTTTTCATGTCTTTGCATGCCCCCGTATATGGCACCAAATAGCCTAATGTGATGCAAAAGTTCGTCAACACAAAACCTCATAGTTCTTAAGTGAGCCATCGAACGGATTGATTCTCAGATTCCGACAGCGAAGACGAGGGACCCAGCAGCAAGCCGCAGCAGTCGACGGTCAAGACCACTGCCAACCCCGTTCCCAGTATGGTGCCTGGGATGATGGTGCCAGGCATGATGCACATGATGCCACCTATGATGCCCTTTCGTGAGTCAAGTTTTGATTATCTCGTCCGTTAAAGTAAAATCGTTCCAGATTGGGTTGCTTATCATTGAAAAATGAAATTTGCAAATTTTATTAAAAGATTTCGATAGGAAATGAAATCCTAGTCGACGATGTCGGGCCTGTCACTGTACTCGTTATTTATTGTACGTCCTGTTTGTTTTTCCCTTTGCAGCTCCTCAGGTTCCCTTCATGAGGCCGTGAGTTTTCCACTGTCCGATCCAGGTATGGACTCTTTCTAACCCCTGACCTCATATTTGCAGTGGGGTGTCTCCCCTGATGCCACCGGCGATGTTCCAAATGCCTCCCCAGCCCATGGTGCCGCCCAACTCGACCGCGCCCCTAACTCCCGTCGTGACGGCGACGCAGGCCGCTCAGTCGCAGGCGTCTGCCAGCAGTTCGATGCTGTTCCCGTCGGCAGCTGCCACCATGCAGGTTGGAAATCTTCGGTCGTCCTGGGGAAATTTTTGGGAGTTTCCATCTTAACCTTAACCTGACTAGTTTTATTTCAAAACCTGCTTTTGCCAGGAAGGCTGCTGCATTTAAACAATACGGATTGTTTGCCCTCGGTTGTCGTGCCCGCTTGTCATAAATTTCACGCACCTAGGTGCTATGAGAACATGCTCAAATCATTTTATGCTCCTCTAGGGAGCTCCTACGAAGGTGCCAGATTCTTCTGTCTCGGCTCCCTTCGTTCCTACCGCTCCTCCATCCTTCCCTCCATTTTCGCAGCCCTCTCAGACCGCTCCGGAAACTCCTGCCCAGCTGATGGCAGATCAGGCTGCCAACGCCATGTCGGTGAAGAAAATCGAATTCCCCAACAGCGCCACTTGTCGATTGGTACACCCAGAGGAAGACGTGTCATTGGTTGGTCATAATCATCATCACCATCGTTACTAATAATCTTAACGTGTCACTTTATTATTATTCTCCATTGCCAAGGATTTAAACTTATGAATGCATCATTCATCTAACATATCGAATTCTCTTGCAGGAGGAAATTAGATCCCGGATGGCTAAATACAAGGCGAAAGAGACTCAGGTCGGATCGAACGAACAAATCCCCATGCCCGCTCTGACGGGCCCACCTCCTCCGCCGATCATAAGCAAACCTCCACAACCCTCGTTCGTTCCGCCAGGTGAGGGTCGTCACTGCGGTCATCGACAGAATTGTTTTGCTAATGTTGCATTATAATCTTGTAATCTCCAGCTATGTATGGGGTGCCACCCATGATTCCAACTCCCACTGGTCAGTTCGGGCCACCTTTTAGGCCGCCCGTCATCCCGTCTCACGCTCCCTATGGAAGTGGATTTTGAATTGTTGACAGATAGCTATGTATTTACCTCTTATCAGTGTTGGTGAATAAATTCATTGGACTCAGTGTCTGGATTTTATTTCACTATTTCATATTTATATAATACACGACTCATCATTTTTTCCCTAACACGTTGTTCGTTACGAATGTTACATGAGTGTAAAATGCATCAGTCTGGTATGACAACTGGGGATAATCAAGTGAGGAGGACAATGGCTCAGGCCATGAAGGAAGCGAGGCGCCCGACGAACTGGTTCAGCACCTCCGGTGTCCGATAGTCGCCCAGGAGTCCGACCATTCTGACGTTGCAGCTATCGTAGCAGGAGATGATCTGGCAGTCTTGGAAGGCTCTCAGGCAGTTCTTCAAGGAGTCGAGGCTCGAGCTCTCCTCTGTTTTGAACGAGATTGTTAGTTAGCGGGTTTTGAAACAGACAACGGGCTCTGTAGGTCCTCACCATATTCTGCCAGTCCGTCTTGGGCTCTTTGTTTCAGGTGGGTGTGGATCTCCTTCGAGAACTCGGATTCTGTCAAAAATAGAAATATGTAGACGTCCTAAAAGCTTCCTTACTGGACAAACGAACATCATGCAAGGAAAACACAAAGTTGAATTACATACCGAAGGTGTCACCAGCTTGAAGCTTGTAGAGGTGGCTTGAGGCAATGTGATAGGTCTCCAGAATTGGACCGAGGGCACTCTTGAGGCCCATGAGTTGCTTGGCATTCTGGGGCATGACCTGGAAGAATTGAATTCATCATACCTATTGTGGCATGCACTACAGTACTGCGGATGGGCTTTACTGTTATTGGAAATAAGGACTTGTTTTCAGAGTTCCTGTGTATTAGTCGCTTTGTCTCATCAAATAGTTGTCAAAATAAGGTTGAGTTTCCGTCACTCTTGAAGTTGAGTCGAAAGCGAAAGACCCAACGATACTGCCCGTAAGGTCTATTTTATGCGAGTCATTTGAGCACTGCACTGCATTGACAAATGACATCACAACCTTATCAGATATTAACAAATAAATCGTTACAGACGGCCTAACTCACCCCAAACGTTTCTTGGACTTCTTGATCGTCCTCGTGATGACCCCTTCTTCTCCAGGCTTGACCTCTCGTAGCTTCTGTCTCCAGCTGATGAAAATTACAATAATGATAGTGATCGCAGCACCACCGAATAAGGCAAAAGCGAGGTGCCGCTACAATCATCGAAGACGTGCTCGGAATGCGAGGTGTCGGACGAATTGCAAAACGAGGAAAAGTAGTCTCCAAGTTCTTCTAAAATGTTGTGCTTATGCACTTTGAAACACATAAAGATAGTTACAAACCTCTTCTGGCTTGGAGATGATTCCGGCTCCGTAGAGGGAGTTCAGGGCCGAGCGGGCGAACTCCTCGGGGGTTTCACACACCTGAGCAAATGAAAAGATAAATACTGTTACGCAGGTTGGCCGAACGGGCTGCGCTCCTGCATGCGGTCGTAATAGCGACAGTCATAATGTGTTGCGTTCGCAACCCAGCCTGCACCGCCAGGGAGCGCCCTGGGGTAGGGGCGCCATATAAATGGTAGATCGATTAAAAAAGTGCCTTCACATCATATTCGGATACACACGAGGCATTCAAAAGATGGGCTAAATACAAAATATTTTAGATTTTATCGATAAGAGAAGTATAATGATAAATGGTTGATAACAAGACGTGCATCATGACACCGTCTGGTGAGACCAGTTAAAACTCACGGGCGTAAACGGGAACTCATGCTTCAGCAATTGAAACAACTGCAGTGATTGGTCGATAACTTCGTCGACGAGGAATTCGACAATCTGATCGGACTTTATCCAATTGACATCCTTCATGTAGGCAGCCGAATAAATGCTATTGGCTACAAGAAAACAAAACGGGATTGATATTATAAACGGCTCCAATAATTTCCTTCCTAGCCAATCAGAATCCAAGATCTCATCAAATAGCCACTGTCGAATAATTAAAAATCCGGCCAATCGCAAGCCATCATTGCCGGTCCATTTTAGCGTCCAAATTATCAACGACCCAATCAGAATGTACCACAAACCTATGACAGACTCCTTGCTGAACACCATGTTCACGGTGTTGGCATAGTAGGATAGCTCGATGACATGAGGAAGCCTTGTAATTGGCCTTATAAACTCCATCCCTTCTCTAAGAAAATTTAAATGTTTGTAACATTACTTAACAAATATATTTGTTTTATTATTAGACTTTGAAATATTCACCTTTTAAAATCAAAACAACATCAAGAAATCCTAATTCTCCAATATTCGATATGACGAATTAAACACAACGAATCTTCACCAACATCTACTTACCCATCCTTTTCAAGTTCCACCAGATGACTTCCGAGGAGAGAGAGGGCGTACCTTATGACCTCTTCGGATAACCCCGTGAACCCGAGACCGTGACCTCTGCGCACAACCTCGGTCCTCGTGGATTCGAACGACCGAACGACCTCTGCCATCGGGGCACCCTGGTCAAGAATTGACCGGTGAAATGTTTTCGACAGGACCATAACAGCTATGGTACTTCATAAATAAGTAGAAGTTGTAAAGGATGCAATTCCTTTAAGACAAACCTTCCTGTGCAAGTGGAGCAGGGTCCATGCGAGCAGTTGAGTGCAAGAAATGGAGTGGATTCTCGATTGGTCTGGAAAAGGTAACAAATTGACAAAAGTAAAGATGAAAATTAGTTTAAATGTCATTATCATGATATCAATAATAATAATAATTATTAATATAATATATAATATATAATAATTATTTTTATATTTTATTATTATAATAATTTATTTTTATTAATAATAAAATAATTATTAATTATATATATATTTAATTATATATATATATTTAATTAATTAATTATTATTAAATAATTAATAATAAAAATAATAATATTTAATTATTATTGATAATTGACATAATTATTATAAAGTCAATTATTATAATTGTAAAATAGTCAAACTATCATAAACCATTCTCTAAAGCTGTGGCATATGGTGCTCCACAAATTATGAATTATTAATATTATTATCATGATCTAAACAAATTTGTCACCGTGAGCGACGTGGTTGGCTAGGGCGTGGACAAGTGCCCTGTCCGAGTTATCGTCGGAAGAGGAGCTGATGAAACAGTCGCTGTACGTCCTGATCAACTGATCCTTGTTGTTATTCTTTGCCAGCCTCGAGCGATGTACCTCTACGAATTCCTTGAAACAATTGAAAACATCGAGTCGCTCGAAAATCATTCATTAAATTATTTTAGAAACAAAATAATTCAAACAATAACATTCATTTATAAGTAATAATTACTGTTTATTGCCATTGTGCGCCATGTAAACAGCAAGAAAAACCATTGACAATAATCCGACCTTGAGGGAGAAGGGCTGCGAGAAGTCGATCCTCACGGAGCCGTAGAACCCGAACAACGACCTCAAAGACTGAACCACGGTGCTCCAGAACGTCTCGGACTTCTTGGCAAGGCCCTGAGAAAGTCATAGGAGCACAGACTCACCACAAGATGAAAATCTAATTCCACTCTGGAGAGAGTCACTCATAGCACTCCAGTACTCCACAATCGAGTAATGCTCGTTTCAATAAATTTAAAAACGCCGACAACAAATACAAAACAAAGCGATCAGTGTAATCCTAATGGTGGCCATTGAGACTCCTACCAATTGCTCTCCTGTGAAGTTCACTTCGGGCAGCTTCTCGTACGAAATGGAAACTGGCACGACGGAAATGTCCTGTACCGTGCCTATACGAAGAGTAGAACGATCATCATCATCACCACCACCACAATCATCATCATCATCATCATCACCACCACCATCATCATCATCTTCATGGCAAGGATCGACATCACGAAAGATGATTGGAGTGTCGGGTTTCAACATCTCCAAGGTCCCCATCGGTCGAACGACATTCGCTCACCTTGAAGGAAGGTATCCATGACGACAGAGAGGAGTCCCATTTTCGGGCTGAGGATCTTTCCGCTCCTCGACCTCCCCCCCTCGATAAAGAACTCCAACGACTCGCCTCTGACCAGGATCTGCTCCATGTACTGCAGTGGTAATATGAATATGCTAATTATGTTATTATTATTATGTCCTCATTAATAATTCATGAGAAACAAGGAATAGGTTGTTGATATTAATGTCGATTAATTAGGCTAATAATCGATCGTGATTAGCATCAAATAAATAAATTCGACATATTAAAATTAAAATTAATAATTTCAAAATGCAAATGTCTCCGTTCGTTAAGTAACGTTCGACGGATTGCAACGACCAGAGGCCGCGAAAAAGGATGGAAAACCGACCGCATGAAGGACCGCCCTGTAAATGAAGTCCCTGTTCTCCCTCTTCTCTTCCATCTTTCTTCTGATGAAGAAGCCTCCCAGACCCCTCATTAGCATCCTTTTCAATGATTGGTCGGAATAAATTAACATTTCAACGGAGGTTATCCAATCAAGCGTCTCGTCTGCTTGATCGACAGTATTTCGGTCGTAAAAAAATCAGACGAGCAAATCCATGGAGAGTTTCGACCGACCCGAAGATGGGCAGGATGAGGTTGTCGCCGGCAGCAACATAAGGAAGCCTCGTGTTGAAATTGAAGAGCACGAAGGACAGGAGCATGTAATCCAGGTGACTCCTGTGAACTGGCAGGAACAAGACTGGCTTCTCCATCTGGAGGAATGGATCGAAAAATTAATTTCTATTACTAATCACTTAAAATAATAATAATAATAATAGAATAATAATAATAAAGAAATATCTTTTCAAAAGTCGACAATAAAACCCGAGAGTGAAATCTCGATGATTACGTTTCAGGTCTGGAGTTTTTTTTCTAAATCATCATTGCAGCCAATCAGCTTTGTTAACAGTTTACGACTTTTTGTTACAGTTTTTGGCAAAGACTTTCTGAGTGCACGTTCATTCCATATGGATTTTGTTTGGCATTTTCTGCTGTCAAAATGCTTTTGCGCAAATGTGTTTTGTTGTAGGGACGTGTAAATGTCGTTTTGTTTTCGACGAGCAGTCATCCCGTGCCACGTGATAACGATAAAATATTTACTCGCACGTGTAATCCTCGATCGGTACGAACTACTGACATTCGTACGTGCAAAGCATCTTGCGAATTAAATAGTTTTAGAATTGAATTGCATTAAAACCCCAAACATCTAAACAAACAATTGAACTCTGACCTTGCAAGTTCGCTGGATGACGTGCATTTGACCTTTGTGGACGACAATGGAGGAGAGGAGAGATTTGAACAACTTGAAGAGGAACCAAGCAGTTGCTCTGGCGACGACAACAACAACAACAATGAGTAATATATACAAGCAGCAATTCAATTATAACTACAACAATAATCTATCTGTGATACTTAAACTATTGCGTTATAATTAAATAATAATAAATACCAATAAACAATAAATATTAATATTATAATATCGAGCCAATAGGACGCCATCGCAAATAGAGTCACGCAATGTTTCAATGTAAGCGACATGTTACTAATAACAACAACAACAACAACAACAACAACAACAACAACAACAATAATAATGATAATGATAACAACAACACCAATAACAACAACAAGATCAATAATAACGACAACACTGACGATGAACAACCAAATAACAACTGTGCATTGTCACCTGATGAGGGTCCGAGAGACAACAGCGCTCATCCTGCTCAGGGTCCTCTGAACTTTCTCTTCGTAGGGTTTCAACCAGGCCTTGGTGGCAGAACAATCTTTCGAGGTTCAATTACATCCAAATTATTATAGCTTTTAAAATTTTATTATTTTAAAATTATTTAATAACAGTCATTTAGAACAAACTTAATAATTGTTTCATTATTATTTTATTTTAAAAAATATTTAATAATAAATATAATTATAAAATAAATAAATATAATTATAAAATAAATAAATATAATTATAAAATAATTAATGATATATTATATTATCATAACTATATTATTATTAATAATTATAACTATATTAATAATGATATATTATATTATCATAACTATATTATTATTAATTTATTATTAATAATTATAATTACAAAATAATTATTATTAATAATTATAACGCTTATTATAATTATATATTATAATATATATTATTATATTATAATAATTATTATTATAAAATATATTAATAAATAAATAAAATACAATAAATTATCATAGCAGTACCACAAGCATCATAGTTATCGTCTTCGTCGTCCGATCAAAACTTACTCTCCACTATGCCGTCTGCTTCCATCTGATCTCGAATGGCCTTGGCGATCCTGAACGAGAAGAGGTAAACATTGCCGATCGTTTGTCATTACGAGATTAATCTAATCGATTGATTTATTGATTAATCTAATCAATCGGTCGATTTATAGATTAATCTGAAAGTCACTATTAATCTATAAAATATAAAGATTAGATTAATCTATAAGTCAATCTATATAGTCTTAATCTATTAAGCTATCAGTCAGCCAAACAGTAACCTCCTATCGTGATGTTACGAGCATTAAAGTGACTTGTCGATTAGATTAATCTATAAATTGATTAAGATCTATAAATCTAAATTAGATTAATTAATCTATAAATCTAAATTAGATTAATCTAATCGACAAGTCACTTTAATGCTCATAACAGCACGATAGGATGTTACTGTTCGGCCGACTGATAGCTTGTGAATTCCAACCAAATATTTGCACCATCACACCCAAGCTATTGTCATTTTGATTCAGGTAATTAATTGGATTATCTATTATTGTTATCATTATTATTATCATTATTGTTACCATTGTTATCATTATTATTGTTGTTATCATCATCATCATCATCATCATTATTATTGTTATTATTATCATTATCATTATTATTGTTATGCAACAACCTTGAATGAGCTAAAACATCTCTGGTGAAGCTGAAGTACTTCCCTCCACACTCCTTCGAGCAGACGAATCTCAAGTCGCAGACGAGTCTCGTCCACGGATATTTGCTGGAAAAAATAATCGACAATCGAAACGACTCTAACCCGTTGTACTTGTTAACCCTTCCTTAACTAATGAAAGTTATTAAAAATTAATTATTCAAACAGTTAGCTAGTTGCTCGATTAATTGAGTAATTAACTAATTGCCGATTTATTAAGCGATTAATTAATTAATTTATTTATGAGCGATCAACCAACTTGTCAAGGAGGGGCAAAGACAAGATGTCGACGAGACCTCCGTTCAGTACGTCCTCGTTCACCAGTTTCTCCTGTTCGTGACCGGCAGAAACAAACATTCGGTAACTAAACGGCCGCTAAGCTAACTCGACGAACAATTATGGCGATGAATAATATCGTGTTGCAAATAAATAATATATTATGACAAATAATAATATAATAATAGTTGTAAATAATTTGTGACATACTGTCGTAAATAAATAAAGAAGATTCAAAGAGTTAAAACCAGAAAGCTACAATTGGAATGACGAGCACGACACGCTCTCCGTCAAACTTACAGAACTGTTTGGCAGGCATTTGCAACACTTCCACAGGCACGTGTCCCTGGAGTCGAGTTTGACGGAGAAAATGTTCCGTTCCTTCACAATTTTCACGTCCTGGAGAATCATTTGACGATCCACCGATCAATCGTTTGCCGATGAAAAGATTTCTTTGTAAATTCGTGGATCGGCTCGACCGACCGACGGTCGGTTACAAAAACGTCGCCCGGTTTATTCATTAAAACTTTTAGTGATTCATTAAGTGCACAGGCTCATGTTCAGCTGGACTTCATCAACACTACAGCTACGTAGAACGAAAGAAATAAATCAAAATGCGGACCTTGTAAGCATAATTTTCCACGTCAAAGCACTTCAGTCCCTTCTTCCGAGCCACTAGGCCGTTGATGTTGGGTTTGACTGGCTCGGGGAGCTGGTCGTGACTTTCAGATTTCTCAGCAGTTGCTGCACAACTTAATGCCTCATGCTGCATTTCCTCATGGTCATTACTTCCTGAATAGCAAGGCTCTTGGATCACAGAGGTTGCATTGCAAAGATTTTCATCCATGGCTTTGTAGCTTCTCGTATAGTGTTGCTTTCCTACTGAAATAAACTGAAAATTTAGAACTTGCATCATAATATCGTCACTGGAAACATATTCCGTGGTCTGCAGCCTGCAGCCGAACTGTCTTAATCCAATGCGATAAGACGAAAAAAAAACTTAATTGTGTTAAGTGATGCAAACAATTTCAAGGCGAGAAGTCTAACAGATTGCAATGGAATTGTATCGTTCAAGAAAACCACTTCAATCCACCTTGATGTCTACAATTCCGGTGACATTGAGAATAAACTTGTTTCAATTCCCGAAAAGATGTCTTTTTCAATCTTCTACGCAAAATAAAAAGATCTGATCGCAGCAATTTCGACTAAACCCTTTCGGCTTCCACCTCAAAATGCGACAAGCGTTCGCACAAGAATCACAAACACATGCTCAAGCAGTCGTCCACTTTTAATCGTCGAAAACAATTTTTTATGCAAAATAAAAAATAAAGAATTTTCAACTTTGAAATTTTTAGTATGATTTTTCTGTTTTGTGGCTAAAATGTTATACTCCATTATGGTAGAAAGTGAGAATCGTCTTCCTTCCTAGCATCCTAACATTTCCATGCGACCGCGCGAGTAAATGGAATCGTGCGCTATATAAGCTCCTGCGATGGAGTTGATGGATTAGTTCTGGAAAACCTTCATATGGAGATACCGATTGGCTTGGACAGATTAAGATGAAGGTTCGTCGACGATTTCTTGAGATTGATTTTAATGAAAAATGTTTTTAAATCGAATTATTACATATTCAATTTTGCGTTTTCTATTGCAAAATAATTCACTTACTTTATTCAAATTCTGCAATTCTTATTCAAATTTTATATCTCTGTTAAGCAAAGCTTTCAAAAAAGTCGCTAATATTTTAGTTTCGACGGCTTCAAATTAGAGACATATTTAGAAATTGTTTGTGTACATTTTAAAACGAATTTTAAAGCGTAGGAGTTCAAACCTTGAAAGACATAATTCTTCGTTAAATGAATGGCCCACAATCCTCGGAAAATAGTTCTTTTTCTCTTTTTTTTTGCTATTTCCATCCACTCCGTTTCAGAGGTTACACGAGAACAATTATAGAAAAAATCACGTTGAGAATACAACAAATGAGGCAATCTTCCACTCCTAATGACCAATAAGTGCATCTCGAAAACACAGCAGCATCGCCTCGGCCAACAAGCACAACACCGTCCTCGGATCATCATCATCATCAGGACGGAATATTCTACAATTCTACCTCAGCAATATGGTTTCTTTCAGGCATACCTTCGGGGGGGGGGGGACCCCGGAGCCAAGCCATCCCTCTTCTCCCCCACACAAAANTTATTATTATTATTATTATTATTATTATTATTATTATTATTATTATTATTATTATTATTATTATTATTATTATTATTATTATTATTATTATTGCTCTTTGGTCATGCTTCAAAATTTTCGCTATTTATCGTCCATTTTTTCGCATATTTAATAATTAAGTTTGTTTCTATGTTTTTCTTCAACTTTAGTTTTGCCTTCCCATTTGTGTAGAGTGCTAATAATAAATTGATAAAGACTTTATTTCTGGGTTGGTTTGGATTATTTGCACTGAAAATTTGTATGTACACCTAAAATTTTGTACACCGTTTAAAATCAAATACGACGTAAGGATGTGAAATTTCTGCTAGCCTATTTTTCATTTTATCTCATAAAAGTGAATGCTATCTTCAGAAGCTTAAAATCCATTTTGATAGCACGTGAGCATATCCACAAAGAAGGAGGAAACCTTGAATCGTCAGGAATTTTGAGTGCAATCAGAAACGAGTTTCAAACTCACCTGCCAAGTTATCAGTGAAATTCTTAGTAGTGAAAATAAAAAAAAAGTATATTAAGAGGTATGAAGAAGTATTGCGAAAGTGTCATCGAAGAGATTGAAGACAGATTTAATGACAAATCGATTGAGATTATGTTGATTTGAGACCTTTCAATCAATGTCCACAAGACAAAGAAGTCATACATTTTTGTAAAGAACTTTCCTTATTCATAATGCAGAAGCTGTGCTTGGTGATTTGAAATCTTTTACATTTTTCATAAAGTCTATGGTCAGTGGAGGAAGATACAAAGCAGACGAAAGCCCATCGATTGTATTGTATTGTATTGTATTGTATTGTATTGTGTTGTATTGGAAGCTGATATGGGGTACTGTGAGTTACAAGCGCTCTGTGAAGTCTTTCTTGTTACTCCAGTAGAACTGCCTCTCTCTCCAGAGAGATCGTTAAGTAATGAGCAGGACACTCATCAAGGCAAAATATAGAAGAATCTGAAGTTCCAACGGCAGAATTTCCATAGATTTGTAGATTTATAAGCTTTGAAAAAAACCTCGACGAATAAGATTTTTCTGAAAATTTCATTTTTCAACAATTCTTTTTATTTTAGCTTGCGATTGATTTTTGATATGTCCCTATGGTGTTGATAGGTAAAATCCTTTTACTGAACTGACAAACTATTTGATTTCAAATTGGTATTTGGTACTAAAAAAAAAATTTGCTGCTCCCCCCAAAAAACTCACGAAATGAAATAAAATCTGGACAAGTCGGATTTCGAAGAATAAGGAGTCTCCATTTTTATCTGCACGCTCCGACATTTTCCGAAGGTGTCGTCCTCCAAATTAATATTTTCGAGCTAGCCAGGTTTCGAACCATCGGAAAATACAATTGAGCAAATCTTCCGTCGCAAGGGATACAAACAAAGCTTGGACTTCAAATTTTTTTGTACTCAATTTTCAAAATAAATTTCGAATCTTTATTTTAGAACTGACGGCTGGTCGTCGAGATAGGAGACTCTTCTACAATAAATGCGTCGCCGAGCATGGACAATTCATCCGTCAAAATCCAGCCTTCTAACGAAGAGATCGACCTTTCGAGAATTCAGGCGTTCGCATGGTCGGCGGCAGTAGCGGTCGTGGCGACACTAGGCGTTCTGTGCAATGCGATCACCCTGAGGATGGCGAGAAAGATGAGGATAACCAATATTTGGGTCCTTTCATTGATCGGATGTCTCGTGGTAGGACCGACAAAACTGGTGGCCACGTGGATATGCTACTGGAAAATTGAGACTCAGGCGGACATCACAGAACTCCTAGGATCGTGTCTTGTCACCTATTTGGAAACCGTATCGGCGCTGAACATGGCGCTCGCGTCAGTCGTCGCGTTCTGTCGTCGACCGCAAGTCCGTCGTCGCCTGGAATACACGGCTATCACCATCTCTCATGTCATGGGCTTTGTAGGAGCCTACATCACCTTCATTACCATAACTGGCATCAATAAAACCGCTTCTTGTTCTGATCCTCGAAAGAAAGTGACCGTCTGGCATCGCTTCATTGCCGTTTTTTGCCTCCTTTCGACGGCTCTCGCAGCGTTACTGCAATCGAGAAAATCCACTTTCAAAACCAGATGCCGAGGACAAAAGGAGATTGCGAATCCGGAATGTTCGGAAGCTGTCGACAAGCTGAACAATGTCGACCAAGACTCGATCATTGCGATCAGCAGCAGCAAACCCACTCAATCCTCCAACAGACGAAAATCGAGGACAAGTTCAAGGATGAGCGAAGAGGAGGATCACCAAAAAACCAATTTCCAGGGAAACAAGAAATCTTGCAGGCGACATACAGTCGCCAACATAGGTCTTCCCTTCAACCATAGCATCAGATCTAAACTAGAACTGTCAGCTAAAGATGGATATTTTCAAGGTAGCGGGAAGAGAGCGAACGAGTACAAATACGTCAGAAAGTGGTCGGTTGACGTATCTGCGCTTGCAAACCAACTTGAAAACCCTAAAACTCACGCCGGAAGTTTTCCAATACTTACAAAAGGAAGGCCCAACGAATTGACGTCATATCAACTGAGAAGGATGGAGTCTGGAAAAAAACTGAGCAGAGAGCAAGACGACTCGCCATTTTCCTTGTCGAAGCAGACGACGGTCATGGAATTAGCAAACATTCCAAGGTTCCACGATAGTTGCACGGTATCAATACTCGAAAAAACGGCCGAAGAAACTGAAACAAATTCGAACAACGAAGAATCACTGAAAGAAAGAAAGGAAAAAGCATCCATCGCCATGTTAATCTTCGTCTCCATGTTCTTTAAATTCATCTTCGCCTGTTCAGTATTTTCGGTCGACGTTAATTGCCAGCTCTCCATCGTTCTTGAAGCAGCCATTATTATGGAATGGACGGCATTGCCGCTGGCACTCATGATGAAAAATGCCGTACAATTCGAGAGTCTTTATCGTTCCATCCTCCCGCTAAAATTCATCTGCTATTGTAATGTAAACAGAGACGATCGGCGTTGTGCTCCCAACTGATCGCAGAAATGCGAATAATCTTGTGACGTTAATTCTTGGTTTGGTTTTCCCTTATTTTTAAAAATATTAAAAAGAACATTTTTATGTTATTTTTCTTATTTAAAATGACTTTCATTCGTTTGGCATGGCTCCAGCAATTACAATTCCGACGATTGTGTCGAACTCTTCGATCGTTTAGAATTTTTAGATGAAAAAGAAAACATTTGCTTTGGCGCGTCTCATTTACATTCGAAGATTCAATAAAGCTAAGTTCGACTTATTAATTTTGAAGAAACGACATGTTTCCTTGAAAATGTTAAACTAGTCTTCCGGTGAATAAAATTGTCGTACAGAAAACTAATTTCCTTAGACTTTTTTTTTTCAAATTAGCAATTTATTTCATAGTAAATTATATATTTTTTAAAAGTAATTTGTTTTGACTAAAAATAAACTTAAAACTAGCTCTCGAAAAGTCGGCGGTGATTTTAAAAAGCGGGGAGTCGTAAAAATATTGCTTGAGACAGCAGTCACTCGAAACTGTGGACTTCTTTTTTCGTTTTTTGATAAAAAAAAAAAACTCGGAAAAGTAAACTTCACATCTTGTTGGCAGATCTCGGCAGACACTTGATACACCGTGGAGTGCCACGAAGAAATGTTTTACTTCTCAATGTTCATTACACACGATGTAATGTAGTGCTGACACATAAGAAACAATGATAAGACATTATAACAGAAGTAGCCAAAATGGGAATAATCGCATTTGCGAAGATGACCACAAAATGGTTAAAAACAACTCGGACGGTAAACGAACTTGCTAAACATATTAGTAATAAAAGAGAAACACAAGCGCCGATGAAGATATGCAAGTTTTAATCTGCATTCTGTATTCTTGCTGGTCGCCATATTGGGTAAACAGTGGCCGTCATCATTTTCCAATAACATGCAGAAGGCAAACTAACATGGCTTGCTTTCGTTTCCATGTCTTTTCTATTTTGCGACACTCAGAATGGCAGAGAGGCGACTAGATTGTCGGCTTGTCGATTTTTTTGTACTCAAGTTTGTTTATTTTTTATATTATTATTCGAAACGATAGCAATCATTTTTGATTTGATTTATCATTGCTTCCATCTTGAATGTGACGTTGTCATTGCTCTCCAGCGTGTCTAGACGCTAAGCATAGGATGACAATGGGAAAAGTGATATGCTTGCGTGTGTGTTTTCTCAAGCAAATTCATTTTAAATAACATCTCTCTTCTTTCCAGAGCTTTGGCATTACCCAGAAAAAAAAAGGATTTGTTTTTTACGACATGTGATATTTAAAAAAATATTCGTCAAAAGTGCAAACAAATAAAATGAATGAATCAAATGGCATTTACTCGAGCTTAATCATTCACGTTCGATCTTTAAGTCTGTTTGGAGATTATAGGGGAACTTTCGTGCAACTAAATAGTGCTTGATTTAGGCATGATCGGGATGTGCACTGCACCACAGGGGCTACCATCAACCAAAGAAACCTTTTTTTTGTGTTTTTTTTCGCTTGTCAGGGGTGGGCGACAGAGGTCTGGCGCAGAGGTCTGTGGGCCTCCACCACCATACTGAACCGGGGCCTCCACCTGGCCACCTGGATAAATCAGGCGCTGCAATTAAATGAATTCTGGAGAGCATACAATCTGCTCTCACCGTTGTGTGTACGCCAGGTAAAATAAGCATGCACTGCACAAGGCCAATTCGCCTAAGTTCTATAGAGAAAAAAAAATCAAACGCAGAGAGTTTAACTTGCACATAGAATCGGAAATTGAGAAAGAATTGATAATTGAGAAAAGCATACGTGGAATGGCTTGGAGTTGAAGTTCATGGATAAGATTGGCTACAAGCGTTGCTTGCTGCGATAACTTTGCCGTGTTTCAGCTGAGCCAAGTGAAGTTTTTGCAGTATTCATTCGTTTCGTGTCTTCGATCGAACTCATTGTACGTGCAGTAATCTCCCGTTTAAATCATAGTAAGCTTTATTCAGGAGTAATACAATTTCTAGTGCGAAAGACTTGCGATTCGTTAGTTGGATGATTGTTTTATTTAAAATACCGATGCCATGGGTTATATTTATTTTATTTATTTTTTCTTCAGCGTTTTCATGAAATTATATTTTTTGTATCAATGATTTGCGTACATATTTTTTGAAACTTTGTTTTAGCGACCAAGCGCTTTAGAGTGCTTCGCACATGTCTCGGAAGCAGACAGACTGAGTCGGATTCGAGATCTTTTAGTTGAGCCGTCGATCTCATTATTTCTTGGCGTTTGTATGGATTCAGATTATTTTTGCAGTTTCCTGTAGTCATTTTCGGCGAGTTAGGACGCTAATAGGCGCATCCGAAAGATGAACGAGGTTCATCGACTTGAAAACATGGACTTGAGAGAAGAGTTTTCAGAAAATCTGAAGTTTGCGCAGTTGACGAAAGCGGCTGTGAAGGAGAGCCAGCGTTGGATCGAGGTTAATCAGATGATGGTGATGGTGATGATGATGTTGAAACAAGGATGGTAATTAGCTCTGCTCATTGATGGCCATTTATTGTTTGTCACCCGGCGTCTGCTCCGAAAACGAACTTGCATTCCAATCTATCGCCATGTTTGAGCAGGCGCGTTTGCAAATATGGCTTTAACGTCCGACTGCCCTGTCTTGATATAGTCAAAACTTTAGAAGAAACTGAAAAATCTATCATTTTGTAATAGTTTCTATCATTTTGTAATAGTTTTCTTCAACTCCAGTTAAAACATTGTCGACAAAAAAATTGATTAACCAATTGTCAATTGATTAGTTGTTTGATTGATTGACTGACATGCACGATTGAACTAATTAGCAGGGAACATTTTCTCAGATTCTAAAGTTTTAATTAACTTCTTGAGCATTGTGTTGCAGGTCCAATTAGTGGATGAATGGTTCTGTTGAGTGTTCCGTGTGTATTAACTTGTCAGCAGGTCGTAAATCTGTGCTGATAATTTTTGGTCTAACAATTGGTCCACGGTCTCAGGATGATGCATGGCTGGATGTGATTTTGTAATTTTTTTTTATTCAATTCATTTTGTGGATCAATAAAGGTTAATAGTATTGAATAAATGTTTAAATAATAAATTGTAAGTATATTATTATATCCTGATTAAATGTTTATAAAGACATTAAATATCTAGTTGTATGGTCAAGGATTATTATTATTAACATTCTTGCTTCTTATCCACCCACCCATACATCCACCCACCCATCCATCCACCCACCCATACATCCACCCATACATCCACCCACCCATACATCCATCCATCCATACACCCATCCACCCACCCATACATCCGTCCATCCACTCATCTGCCCAATCCACTTAATTCCACTCTGCTAAATCACAATGTGTGTTTCAGTTCATTGCAGGAGACAAGTTTAAACATCATGACAATTTCATCAAGTCTCTGCAAGATGGGGTCCTTTTGTGCAGGTGAATTTGATTTTCATGAGATTTTTCTTCTCGAAAAAAAAAAAAGAAGAGGAATTTTTTGAGTTTTTTGCTTTTGGAAAGACACCTTGTCGACTCCGATGATATTGGCGGCCGTGTTCGTTCGGGTTGCGTTCCCTAGTCGAAAGGCTTAGCGTTCAAATCCTGGCTTGCTTCACTGCTTGGAGTCATTCTTGAGAAATGATTGAGTTATAAGTTTGTTATTGCTGGATTAGATGTTGCTTTCAGACTTTGTAGACTTCTGTTTACATTTTTTTTCTCCTGTTCGTGGTTGATTGTTGTTTTGGTTCTTTTTGGGAGTCCTGGAACAAATAACATGAAAGTGTTTTGAAAGCATCGAATGAAACATTATCAATGAGTAATAATAAAGTATTTCATATACTTTTGTAGGATAAATATAATAAATTATACTTAATATTTTTATTTTTAGATTGGCCAATGGCCTGAGAGCTGGTTGCATCAGGAGAATCAACCAGATGCAGACTCCTGTTGCTTACCTGGTATGCTTCATTTCTGCTCTCATTTGCATTCTCATGTGCATGATAATGATGAAATTCTGAGCTCCAAATACGTTGGATGATTGTCATGGTTTTGAATCATTCCAATGTCGTTCGACGTTGTTACCTGTCGGTCACGACATTCACATCGGTCGATTACGTGCGGTCGAATTGTGTTTCATTTGAATGTTTGGAATGACTTAAACGAGCATGTTTACGTGCAGACAAGAATGAGAATAACAGTCGCTAAGTTTAAGCAGTACGAGACATGCACATGCTTCGTAGCACGTGCTTTGCAACTGCTGTTCCACTCATAAAGGTAGTTCTTCAAACGTTCTGGAGTATTCATCTTTCAGGTCTTGGAAATCATTGCCTGAATTTCTTATTGATCTTCCTTTATTGATTTTCGTCCTTTTTTTTTTGAACCTTTGATCTGAGGCTGTTTATAGGAGCGTAATCTGGTGATGGTTTGCAGATGGCGCCCGTCGATTAGGTCGCATACCTCGGAGGCTGTGCTAAAGTGCTCGGTTCGATTCCTTCTTCATCTTGGTGATGGCAGAGTTATGACAACAACTTGACTGGCAGCAGGATAATCTAACATTGTATAATGTTATTATCCTCGAATGTTATAATACATTCCAAAGTCTCTACATAATAAGTCTGGCTTCTCGTGATGTGGGGTCCGTTGTTTATCAGCATTGCTTTGTTATTCTTTCTTCCTGACTTCATCCTCCTCAGCTGATTATCTCCTTAAAAAGTCCCGCGTAAAGAAAAGATCGTCTGCTTTTTGATCTGCGAGAGAAGGATCACTCGGTGGCTTAATTGCTTCCTTGATTGTTTCTTGGGATCAGCTAGTTGAAAAAAATGGACAAAAAACATCGAAAACATCTCCTGGCTGATTGCACTGAGTTCAAAACTGCTTTGTAGTTGAGAGTTGTTTCGCTGGAGCGTCGGCTTCAAAAACTACAGATCAAGAAAATAAGCCCATCTCATGAGTCGATCCCGTAGGTTGTCAAATGCCTGAGCAGATCAAAAAACCACTCAGCTTGTTTGTTGATGTTCATTATTTTATGAGGAAAATAGCCTTACTAATTAATGTTAATGTATGATTTCGTACAGGACAACCTGAGTCTCTTCCAGTCATCATGCAGAGAAGATTTTGGACTGCAAGAGGCACAACTCTTTGACATCAGAGACTTGGATGACCTTGATATCAGAGGCACTCTAGAGTGAGTCATCATCATCATCACCATCATCATCATCATCATCAGCATCATGATCTTCTTCTTCTTCTTCTGCTTCATTGCTACCACTCAAGCTATCTTGATAGAGTCCTTGGGAGCTCAAGCACTTGTATTTTTCGACTGTTTATGTAGTTCTAATTTTTGATTCTTTACATATTAAGACATTGACATCATCGTCATCATCATCATCATCATCATCACCATCACCATCATCATCATCATCATCATCATCGTGGTAATCTTCTTTGAAGATCTGAGGAGGAGTTTCGCAGAGAGACAGACAGGAGGCTGAGAAATGTGAGTCTTGCTCATAGTATGTTCTCCAGTCATCTCCCGCACATCAAAGGGCCTCTTGAAATGAGCATGCAAATGCAAATGCTTACACATACACACATATACACACACACTCACATCATCTGCCCATGCACTTGTAAACATTCCATTAAGAGCAAGTGTCTTGGAATAGAGTGCCAAATTATGAGCCTCTGCCTTATTGTTCAAAATCCATCTTGTTTTGATTTGAACGAGTTCTCCATTCCTTTGCAATAATAATAATCTGAAGAGAACCTGTTCATCATCCGCCCAGATACTGGTGACCTTGTACTGGTTGGGTCGGGTGGCTCGACCCCTCAGGCCCGATGCCGAGCTCGACCTTCGAACTTTCGAGGCCCTGGTGGATCCCGCCTACTTTGACATCACCTCGTTCGGTGAGCCGGAACGATCCCCGGGCACGATCGGTGAACAGGTTGAGGTCGTCAGTAAAAATAGTGCTGGTGGAAATCCCCTCGGGGAGAACGTCCGTTGGGAGTCAGTGAGTATCGGATGAAAATCGTTGTCGACGACGACTTTTCATCATAGTTAATGCTCGTTATTATTTTTTAGCAGGAATTCACAGAGAGGAAAAATGGAAGAGAAAGGCAGGTTCATTCTGCTTCTGAGAGGTTCAACTCCAGGTGAGCTCTCCACTTCTTTGACGAGTAACTAGCGTGAATCTTCACGGACGGATGGTTGCTTTTAAGGGAACTGGAGGTCACTGAGACCACAACTGTGGATAATGGTCGCCATCAGAGATTGGTGAGTCCGTTGAAATGAGTGACTGTGGTTATGGAAAAGATGATGATGATGATGATGATGATAGTGATAATCTTTATTGAATCAGGTTCAGCACGGCTCATCACAACCAATAAACATCGCTGGCACACATCAACGAATCTCAAAGTTCATAGAGCATGATGACGACGACGACGATGATGAAGACGAAGGAGAGGTTAGACCTGCTTCTGAATTTATGAGACAGCAAACGAATCATCTGCAAATTAATTTAGGCTCCTGCTCCCCCGAACTGGGAGACCTTTCCAGGAGCGACGGCGGCTTTCGATTCGTACGATGCCAGGTGCCTCGTCGAAGCCGAAGAGGGGCACTTCTTCACCCTCCATTCGGACGTTTCGTCGTCCTCCTCTTCCTCTTCGTTTGCCACGAAGGAATTCGGTGCGAGAGACCCCCGAAGCCCTGGGGTCATCCAGTGCCTGTCCTCTCCTACCGCTGCCCTTCTGTCGGCCTCGCCCGAAACTCTAGCCCACGACGAGATCTCCAACAACTTCGAGAGGCTTCTCAGGGATGTGGAAAAGTTCTCCCTCATCAGCAAGTCTCAGTCTCTCAAGCACCTCGAGGATTTTGACGAGGTGGGATTCGAAGACCAGGAGGAGATGAACTCGGACAGAGAAGTAAAACCGAGACTGGAAACGAATGGCGATTCTCATCGGAAGGAAGCTGAACCAGAAATAAGTGCTCGAGAAAATGGAATCGACGAGGAGAAAAATCAGAGTGGGTTTTGACTTGCTTACCTGATTTGGTAGGCAGTAACAGTTTGATGTCGATGTTGGTAATTAAGTGTTGGCTTTTCAGCCTCACAGTCGAGCTCACAACACGAAATCATCATTGTAGGGCAATTGACTTGATAATTGCTTTTCCCTATAAAGGAAAAACATCAGAATGTAAATTGGAGAGGAGAACAAGTGACTTCATGGATGAACTCTTGACCCTGGATGAGGCCACCAGAAAGTACGACACCCCATCTTCGACCTCCCCTGGCAACGACGACCTATCGCCCCCCGGTTCGGATCGAATGGTGACCCTCCAGTCCCCAGAACTCCTGGAAAAACCGAGACAACGTTCAGCCAAAGTGACCGAGGTTCTGCGCCAGAATTCGTTCGGAAGCTCTTCGCCTTCTCCTACCGGGAAGTTCCGTTCGACCTACATGGAGAGGTTCGCACACGACTTTGAGAACGCGCTGAAGTTCGAGCAGCCCGGAGGGAGTTCGGGGAAGAGGAACACATTCGACCTCGACCAGGAAAGGAGGAGGATGGAAGAATGGAATAAGAGAGCTGAGGAGAAACTGAAGGTTGGTGCCATGATGATGATGAAATGGTGCCATGACGATTTGATTGACGGAATCATTATGAACTGTGGTGTGCTTGATGGTAATGATGATGGTGGTGATGATGGTGATGATGATGGTGATGATGATGGTGATAATGATGGTGATGATGATGGTAATGATGATGGTTATTGTGATGGTGGTGATGATGGTGATGATGATGGTTATTGTGATGGTGGTGATAATGATGGTAATGGTGGTGATGAAGAACCGGTAATGACGAAGATAGAACGAGGTAGAAACCATGTTTCAAATGAGCCTACTCACTGTTTATGAATAACAACTCTCGCTTTCTCTCTCGTTTCTTTGTTCCGATTATCACTCGTGATTGGCTTGCTGATATCGAAATCAATCTTTTCCAAGAGCAAGTTCTGCTATCGCACGTCTCGATGATAAATGTTTGTCTCATCACATTCGCCATAACATCACATCATCGCAACATTCTAGATATCATTTCTCCATATCTTGGTTTGGCTCACATTACTAAAATCTAGTAGGTCCATCAGATATCCATGCAAAAGAACCTTGAAGTCATGCATCCCTTTTATTCAATGTTTTGAATGTGATTGCTTTTATTCAATGTTTTGAATGTAATAATGTTCTTAAACACACAGGACAAGTTCCAGAGAGATCAGGATCTCTTGAAGGAAAAGCTGAAGGAGGATTTGATGAGAGCTCACCAGGTCGAGAGGATGAAGCAGTTGCAGGTTAAAGTCATCATCATCATCATCATCATCATTACCATCATCATCATCATCATCATCATCACAACTGTCTCTAATCATTACCATCACAACTGTCTCTAATCATTACCATCACAACTGTCTCTAATCATTATCATCACAACTGTCTCTAATTATTATCATCATCATCATCATCATCATCATCATCATCATCATTGCTACCAAATCTACAGGAAGAAAAGTTTCTGGAGGAGGAGGTGATCGAGGTGAAGAACAGGAAGTGTTTTGCCTCAGAAAGTTCAAAGTCAAAGTTCAGCAAGTCATCACTTTCTCTCTTTGCTCCGCTGTAATGATTGGCTAGAATTATTTATATTAATCATAATTATTGCAAGTTAATTAACAATGGTGTTCTTCACTTTGGCAAATTCATTGATTGGCAAGCTCACTTACGTACGTACTGATCCATTCATTCGTTCGTTCGCTCGTTCGAATTGAACCAGGCCAAGCAAGACCAGAGGCATCCGTTCGGCTTCTCCCGACCTTCCCCCGACCTTCACCTCTCTCACGGATGATTGGCTGAGCCAGTCTTTCTCCAGCGATGTGGAAAAGCCGTCGTTCGATGACACCCTGCCGAGCGCGGACGTGGTCTCCCCATTCGATGAGGTCAGAAAGCCGGAAGAGGCTTCTGGGGAAAACGACAACGACGACGCCTTTGAAGAGCCGGCCTGGATGAAGCTTAAAATGGAGAAAGTGGACAAGATCTCGGTCGTGGATGTTCCCGTCAACACGGCCATCATCGAGGTCCTGCCGGACTCCCTGACGACTTCCAGCGAGAGCCTCCATTCCGCTTCTTCGGATTGTTCGGTTGATGACCTCAGAGGGTCGGCAGTTGACGGTCCAGGTTTTGAAGCCAATGTCACGAGATCAACTCTCGATGTTGGTACATTTCACTCTTATTTCCCTATCTTGGTATGAATTTAATCCGAACTGATGTTAAATCACATTAATTTTACAATTTCATTAATCTATTTTCCGGCCAAATTTATTGTGACCATTATTTACAATCTTCTTTTAATATCAGGCCCAACCTGTCGACAGTGCTTCTCCCTTAAAAGACATCGAGCTCCTCCCATTCCCCAGCGGGACGATTCTCTATTGGTCACCTCTGACATCTTAACGTCAAGAGAACAGGCTGCCTACCTAACTTTCGATGCCTCCATCTCCAACTTCACCAAATCCTCGTCATCCCAAGCGCCACCCTCCTTCCTCAACCTCACCCAAAGTCACCAGCAGCTCATGGCAAGTTCCTTCGTCAATCCGGCCGAAGTCCTCTCGACCCCGAGTTCCGACAGGTGCTCGGAGGTCTGCAGGTACGTTCCCCCCTCACCGATCACTCCTCACAAGAGAACCGCCGGCTCCAAGGATTCGATTTCCTCTGTTTTTCCTTCTCCTCGTTCTCCCTCGACCGACCGGCCCGACTTTCTCTTCCTCCGGGCAGGTTGCGACGGCTCCGAAGGTCTGCCGTCCTCGTCGTCAGAACCGGTGGATTACCTCTTCGCCTATCATGACGACCAATTGAGGAGGAGGTATTATTGGGCCACATCTCCCGTGCCTTCCAATTGCGTCGGTCCCGTCGAGCTGCCGAGCGATCCCAAGAGGGGTTCTCACATCAACAGACTCGAAGAAAAAGCTTCTTGCTCGGGCTGTGGCTACTGCCTGGGTATGACTGCTAATGGATTTTGTTGGTAGAAGACCAACTGAATTTTATCTGAATATTGAAAAGATACTATTTTAATTATTTTATGCTTACGTTCATATTTTTCCAGATTTCTTGAATTCCAAAATGGAAGTCAAATTAGTGATAAATAAATAATTATTTTGCATTTTTAAATCAAAACACTCACTTTCAGCAACGGAGCAGACGATCAACATCTACGCACTGAAGAGTCTCTACCACCCCGAATGTTTCAAGTGCAAAGGGTGCGACGCCCCCCTGAGTGCCGAAAATGTTGCGATCTACCGATCGGTCCCTCATGCTTCGCTTGCTTCGGCGATTTGAGTCGCCACTGATCTCTGATCTCGAAAAAATGCTTTGAAGTTTCTTGTAGCAACGATTACTTGATGAGGATGAAAAAATATAATTAATTGACGATGAAGATGATAAAGAAACGAGAAATAATAATTATTCTCTATGAAGAAAACAGATGCCCATGACAGGCGATTGAAAGAAAGTGGATTGAAGATCAATCAAGAGATTATGAGGGCTTATTGATGTGGAGTTTTGTTTCTTGGCAGTTTGGGTTAAAAACTTTGTTTTGATCCTGAAGGTCACGAGAAGGTCGAAGAACCTTCTGTCTTTCGAGAGTCGAGCAAGAATTACTTCTGACCAGCAATCCTTCTTGGCTTTCGTGGTTTTTCCTTTCAAGTTTTTGGCTTCGAGTAGCAATATCGAATTCCATGTCTCCGTAGAAGCAGAACATCTGACGAGTCTCAGTGTTGTTGTGAATTATTCGTTTTTCACTAGGTCTGAAGTGAGTGTCCGGTCGGACATTTTATTCGATTTTTACTTGACTCTTGAGACGAACTGCTATCATGTACCGCCTTCGTTGTTCACTGTTTTCATTCGTTATGTTCGTTGGAAGGAGATTTGAAATTAAAGGGTTCTTTTTGTTCTGGTTTTGAACGCGAGTGACTAACTCTCCTGAAATTGCCCGGAATTCTGTTGTGGTGCATCTTATCGGAATGTTGACTTGGAGCGCGGTTTTAATCTGGTGCTGGAAAGACCTAGAGATTCCCAGAGAGGGGAACGCCTCTGATACTGTTAGTGGTAAATGGGAGCACAAATCCAGCGTGATGGTCTAGGGCGCGAATAGTTAGATTTTAATCAAAATCTTGGGGATTTTAGGCTAGTAATTCTAAATTTAGTCCGTATTTTACACGCAATATAAATAGTCTTTAAAATTTAATTTCAAGCGAAATAATTGTCCCACATTTAAAAATTACTTTTAAGAAAACAATTTTCTCTGAAAAGTGAATCTAAATATACATGCCGATTGTTTACAATTTGCTGCGTTGTTAACCATTTTTGCACAATCGTTAGAAATCATGGTATCTTTTAAAGATTACTTACGTAATGTTGACGATAGTAAATCAAAACATTTGCTGGAAACGATTTGGAAAAAGAGCTTATTCCATTTAAATAAGTCAGACTTTTCATCGTGTTTCGACTGCTACACATTTCTTCTTGAGAACTGTCCACAAATCGGAAGTTTCATAGAGAGGCATCTTCAAGTTTTTCTGAGTAGATGGATCAACTATGTGGTCTCCCACAAAAGAGAGGATCAACTTCAGGCTGTCATAGCTGCACACGCCTTAGCTGTGAGGCACTGCCAAGATGCAGGAATATTCTTCAATTCGTGTGGAAAACTGTTCTTCAGGTTAGTTTGTGTTCTACTTGGAACTTGCACATTTGGATCCTGATGGTAAGGTTATTGATCAACTGATGTAGCTGATGTACACTCTTTAGAAACAGACAAAGCAATTATTATAACCATAAATGAATGACTAACTTAACTACAAACAAATTGTAGACTGCAGAAACTCTTGGATGCAAAAGTGTACTTTGAAGAGGCGAGGAGGTTGAGCCCCAAGAACATGGAGGTGCTTGAAAATTTGGACAACCTGAACTGCCTGCTCATCGATAGATGGCACTTTCCCATGCTGAACGATGCCATGAGGAACTCCGGTTACAAACGCTCCATCGAGAGAGCCTTCTCCAGGATTTCTTCCGTGTCACAAGAACCGTTCGTCTGCCTCGATATTGGAGCTGGAACTGGTTTGCTAAGGTTGGTCGGACTTTTAAATTTACAAAGGATGCTTTATAATCTCTGTTAACAGTGACTGCATTTAGAGTTTACAATCGAGCTAAGCTCAGGAAGAAAATGCTTAATATCTCAAATCACAGCGATAATCTTCAAAAATATCACTGCCATCATCGGCCTCTCTTACATCATCATCGTCATCACTCCTTCACAGCATGTACATGGCTCGGGCAGTGGACGACATATTCCCTTCAGACAAAGGAAGGATCAAGGTCGTGTCGTGTGAGATGGACGAGTGCATGTTTCGAACGGCGGAAGAAGTTCTCCGGGCGAACGGAATGTCCGAGAGGATCGAACTCGTTCATTCGTCCTCCAGCTCGCTTCTTTCACTCCCTGGTTGCCGTGACAATGTGAAGTAAGCACCATCCTTGTAGTCTTGTTCGTGCTGTGTTCTGCACTCGGACATCATCATCATCAGCAGCAGCATCATCATCATCATTATCATTCCCACGAAGTGAACATTATTTTGGGATTGCCACAAACCACGGTCGTCGTAGCAACGGCACAACGGCTGGAATCCACATCATTGTCGTTGTCATCTCTTCCAGGCTGAAGCTTGTCGTCACGGAAACGTTCGATGCCGGCCTCTTGGGGGAGGGGGTCCTGGAGTCCCTGGATCACGTGCACAGGGCGCTCGGGGAGCCCGGCCCGGTGGGTACTCTTCTAAACTCTTTCTTTTTTGGTCTTGAGTTGTGATCTTGAGTGAATTTTAATGGCGGTGATGATGATTATGATTGTTTCGTCATTAGAATTCTCATCGTAAAAACTGTAAAAGCAGCTGTTGTATTTATGCTGAGAACTGGAATTTTTTACTACTTGCTGATGTTATTATTATTATTATTTATTATTATTTATTATTATTATTTATTATTATTATTATTTATTATTATTCTATGTTATTATTTTATATTTACTTTATC
>MPNW01000395.1:125533-138331 GCA_011800805.1 Hirudo medicinalis
CCAACATCAATAATAAAGTTGGTATAACTCATTTATTATCAATTATGTAATAGTTGCACTAACAACATCACATCTGACATCCCTGTTGTCTTTGTGGATAATTTCGATGTAAGTGTTCAATTTTTTTTAAACCTTTTCACCATACTTTCGCTATTTAACTGGGATCACCATCATCACCATCATCATCATCATCATCATCATCGTCGTCGTCGTCGTCGTCGTCATCATCATCATCATCATCATCATCATCATCATCATCATCATCATCATCATCATCATCATCATCATCGTCATCGTCACCTCAATAGCCAGTGATCCATAATACATACTGGCCAGCACCTCCAGCCAACAAACAGCATTCATGGTGGTGGACTTCTGGCAGCCCTTGGAACTGACGCCCAGGAAGTTGGTGAAGTTCAAGGTCAGTCCTTTCCAGGTCAGTGAAGTGGCACGGAGGCATGGAGCTGATGATGCTACAGCAGCTGAACGTATGAGTTACGTTGATGTTTGCAGTCCTATTGGACAGTCAACGAACCAATCAAATCTGTGGCAATTTATAGTTTTATTAAAATAAATAATTTAATTAATAAATAATAATTTTATAATTACATTTAATAATTGAGTAATAATTGTTAATCAATAATTACATGTTAATCTGACAGCTTGATCAATACAAGTTTTAGTGTGAACTGATCAGTTCTGAATGATGCGCTACAAAAATTCATCAAATCAATTGCAGTAACGATGTCCATCGCGGACGGAGTGGGATTCGAACCCAGCATCTTAGGACTGCTGTCGTCGATTTTCACTTTCATCCTATCACATCTTATTTTTCTCCGGCAGTTTGCATCTGCTTAAAAGTGTTGGAAAAATGTTCCATCAGGTCAAATCGGGAGACGCTAATCTTGATTTGACGGCGTTTGGAAAGATTCAGGGGAGTGAATTCACATGAGAGAGTGTGCTTTGTGAGTGAGAGGGTAAGAGAGGTCACTAGGGTCTGACCTTTGACCTTGAACTTTGGGTTCAAAAGTTGGAATGAATTCAAAAGTCAAGAATTCCTTCTTAACCCATTCTGTGGTAAACCAGGTCTCTGTAGGAAGCAGCATCGCAACACCTGATAACGATGATGATGATGATAATAACAATAATAATAATAATAATAATAATAATAACAATAACAATAGTAGTAGTAGTAGTAATAATAATAATAATAATAATAATAATAATGATGATGATGGTGGTGATGATAACGATGATTACAATTAGTTTAAAGTTAGCGAACGGCTTGCGTTCTTGCATATTTAAAACACTATAACTTACTTAAACCAGTCTAAGCCGGGATTTGAAGCCGGGATCAGAGAAACATGTTTCTTACCTGAAATTGAATTGGATGCTGTCAATTCCTTGTTCTTAATGTATTCTTTCATGAATTCTTTGAAGGAGCCATGAAAGTCCTGGCAGACATTAGCATGTCTGAGTGGTTGAGTGATTGAATGAATGAATGAATGGGTAGTTCAGTGAGTGATTGAGTGAAGGGGTGACTGAATGGATGGGTAGTTTAATGAGCGATTGAATGAATGAGTGATTGAGTGATTGAATGATTGAATGGATGGGTAGTTCAGTGAGTGATTTAGTGAATGAGTGACTGAATGGATGGGTAGTTTAATGAGTGATTGAATGGATGGGTAGTTTAAGGAGTGATTGAATGAATGAGTGATTGAATGGATGGGTAGTTTAGTGAGTGATTGAGTGAAGGGGTGACTGAATGGATGGGTAGTTTATTGAGTGATTGACTGATTGAATGGATGGGTAGTTTAAGGAGTGATTGAATGGATGGGTAGCTTATTGAGTGATTGAATGAATGAATGAGTGATTGAGTGGATGGGTAAACGACTGACTGAATAGGAAAATTGAATTTCCGCTGGCATCAAGTAATAGGTCTGCAGGGGACTATCTCTGACATCCCAATCCAATTCAATCTGCCGAAACTCAGTCTGAATCCGGTCCTTGTACTTCTTCAGCCTTCCTCCAGCTACGATGATGAGGACGACGAGTACGACGATGAAGAGCCTGGCGACTGATGAGACGTCATGAATTACGACCTGATTTCTCAGGTAAGCTTTCCAGTCTGTGATGACCAAGCACACCTGGAGAAAGCTGAACTTGTTGAAAGCCGAATTTTTACAAATCAATCACTCATTTTTTTTTGATTAGCATCCAAACCTAGTTGATCGATCTTCAATCAAGTTGACGATGGAACCACAACACAGATTCACTCACCCAATCTTTACCCACTATCTTCAACAACCCACCCGGCCACCCACTCCCCTACTCAGCCACTCACAAGGGACACGGTTGAGTGGATGACGATGACAGTGACCCCATTGAGAATATCAGCCAGACAGTCGATCACTGACGAAACGGAAACCTTTGTCTGTGGAATTTCCCGAAACTAAAATGAAAATGAAAGTAGGTAAAGGGGCAACCTTGGGTCGTATTGGTTAACCGGTCGACTGACGCTGACATGGCACCGGTGCACTTTTAGCCGGGGCTAAAATTAACTTGTATTCATTACATAATAGCAAATGTGATAATAATGATGATGATGATAATAATAATAATAATAAATATACCAATAATAATAATATAATAATAATAATAAAAAAAATATATACCAATAATAATAATAAATATACCAATAATAATAATAAAATAATAATAATAATAATAATAATAATAATAATTTAACCTGTGGAACATGTAAAGGGCAGAAGTGATTGATCCTACAACAAGACGGACGAGTAAAACCTGAGCGATCATTATCAACACCGCCACTTTCAGTCTGCTGTTTTCATCCCACAAGCACGGTCGAAAATGTCTTCAGGCCATCCCTTGGACTTGAACCCGCTGCCTACCGACTAAGGTAGATGACATTCTCAGATGACATTATTGGATCATAGCATTGGAGGGTTTATTCTCTGGTTACTAAATGAAAATAAATTGGACCAAGTCGTTGTTGTTTGTAATTATTTCAATTGTTTTAGATGTTTTTTATATTTTATAATTAATAATTTTGAAATATTTTGTTCACTTCTCTTTCAGAACTTCCGGAGGACGGTCGGATGCATGCATGCATGCATGCATGGAGACGAAAAACAATGGCGATGTATACAAAGAAATAAGACTGGTTGCCAGGTGTAAATACATTTTATACAAAACAAAACTGGAATAGTTTGGAATTTTTCTTGATTCTCCGTTAATTTATGCAAATGTGTATTTATGCAAACGTTAATTTATGCAAATGTATATTTATGCAAATGTTAATTTATGCAAATGTATATTTATGCAAACGTTAATTTATGCAAATGTGTATTTATGCAAATGTTAATTTATGCAAATGTGTATTTATGCAAAAGTTAATTTATGCAAATGTGTATTTATGCAAACGTTAATTTATGCAAATGAATATCCACAAGATTCATTTTAAAACCCGATTGCCGTGATGGATATTATAATAATTGTCCATGAATATTCAGATATTCAGATGTTAGAATATTTAATTAAACATTACCGAACAAAAATCTAATTTTAGATGCAATCACTTAGCAATCCGGCCTCCTGCTGATGGATATTAAAGAATTCTCTTTTACAAAGGACTCCAATCAACCTTCAGATTTCATGCCTCACTTCGACTGAGAGATTAAAAAAAATAACTCCCATTTATTTGAAGTTATCGTTTACCGTTGAAGTGTCCTGCTATATCATCATCGTCATCGTCGTCGTCGTCGTCATCGTCACCATCATCGTCGTCGTCATCGTCACCATCGTCGTCGTCGTCGACATTGAACAGACGAAGAGCGAAACCACTCAATTTCTGCCGTCGGGAATGGATATCATCGAGAGCGCAATCATCATCATCACCATCATCATCACCATCACCACCACCACCACCATCATCATCATCATCATCATCATCATCATCATCATTGTCGTCGTCGTCATCATCATCGTCGTCATCGTCACCATCATCACCACCATCATCATCATCATCATCATTGTCGTCGTCGTCATCGTCATCATCGTCATCACCATCATTCACAACGCTTTTCGAGCTGAAAAAGGCTGAGATCCGAGAATCTACGACGAGATCGTGGGTTGACCAAGTGCCTGGCATTAAGTACGAATTCCTTGCTGAAGGTTTCTGATTTTTCTCCGCTAAAAACTTTGCTTGGGTATGCTCGTTTTTTAAAAATATAATTTAAATTATTATTATTATTATTGTTATTGTTGTTGTTGGTGAAGTTGTTGATGCCGTCATCGTCACCGTCATCGTCATCATCTTCACCGTCGTCTTCGTCGTCAGGATTAATTTTTTATAATTTAATTATTAATAACGTGTGGCTGTAATTGTAATTATTAATTTTATACTGTGCCACGTTTTCGTTTATTATGACACATGTAACATGATATTATTAAGTTTATTTTGGTCTTACAATTATTAAGACTATCGGTGATGTTGATATCGTTCATGGTGTGTAGGTTGGCCCTTAATGTGTCGTGTTCGCAACCCAGCCTGCACCGCCAGGGAGCGTCCTCGTGTAGGAGCGCTATATAAATGGTAGATCGATTAAAAAAGGGCCTTCACATCCCATTCGGATACACGAGGCACTCAAAAGATCGCATGAATATAAAAAAAAAAATAAAATAAAACATCGGGGAAGAAACTTTACCACAAGGAATGTCTTAAAAGCAACAATATATTTCCCTCTCACTCCTTTTCACACGCTCACGATTTTTGTCTTCAATCGCTAGCATCAGCCACTCTGCAGTATGTCATTCTAAGGATGAGACTGTCCAAAAAATAAGCCCTTCTAATAATCTTATTCGTTCCTTATACTGGATTGATATTTAAATATTTAAACGCTTGATTTGGTTTTGATTTGGAATTGCAAGTACTTTTTCTTTTCCAACGTACAAATCCTTTGTTTACATCTGCTCCTAAAAGCTAAAAGTGAATTCGAGTTATTAGTCTTTATTTTTGTGCACTGCTTGCGTTTTATTGTAATAAAGCTTTCAAAAAAATGTTATTTAAAACATTATTATTATTATTATTACGTACGAATGATAAGCTATTACGTGATTATATTGTTATTACATTTAATAAAAGTATATTATTTTTAATACAATATTTATTTATTGTATTAGCAAAATTATAAATTATTTCTTCAACTTCATTTGACAATCGGTCAAATTTTGTGCATTTATTTCAAAAAATGCTTCTACTTTTCAGTTCGTAGCTCACCAGACGAGTGAAGACATGTTTTGAGCGAAGATAAATATTTTGAAATGCTTGGTTCGGTCTTCTTCAGATTCTTTATTTTTTTCCTTATGCCGAAACAAACAACTCCAGGACGGAAGAGCTGTAGTTTGGATATTAGATGGATTGGTTAGTTAGTTAGTTAGTTAGCTAATTAGCTAGTTAGCTAGTTAGTCAGTTAGTTAGTTAGTTAGTTAGTTAGTTAGTCAGTTAGTTAGCTAGTTAGTTAGTTAGTTGGTTACTTAGTTGGTTATATATTTGTAGAATTCCACAAATCTCGCGAATCTTAAGTTATCCCAATCTTGATGTTAAGAATTTTGACATCTTTATAAATCGGTGACTGAAAATTTTGAGGGGTTTTGTTTCAGCGGAACATACTGAAAGCATGCACTTTGTCCGTCATCCTAATTCTGGGTGGGCCACTCTGCTAAATCAAAGTATGGACCTCCCTACCTGGATTCATTGTATTATTCACTGCTTCAGATAACTATCAGATAAGCATGTTTTCTTATGTTTAAATATTTAGGTGCCCAATGTTTTATTTATTTATTGCATTTCCAAGAGGGTAAGAGGTCGTAGCCCTCCGTCTGAAGACATGAATAATTACAAGCTAATCATTTTTATGAAAACCTCGTAAGAGAAAACTTTATGTTAATCAATAACTTTTATTTGATGGAATGCTGAGTTAAGAAATCAACAAATAGAATGATTAATCCTTATTTGTGAATATCCATCTTCCTATTCAGCCCTGAAAGGAAAGGAAGCTTCTTTAGTTACTTTAGGGAATAATGCAACACAATAATATTGATCCATGGATTTTATTAAACATTTAGTCTATTTTAATCAACAAACAGGTCTGACAAAATGGAAATGCTCCTGCTAATATAAGAAAATGAATAATATTTAAATGGTTGGCAAGTGACAAAGCCCTCCTCTCACATCTCTTTTTTCCTCTCTTCCTCTTTTCTCTTCTCTTCTGCCTTTCTTTTCTTCTCTTCCGCCTTTCTTTTCTTCTTTTCCGCCTTTCTTTTCTTCTCTTCCTTCTTCCTTTTCTTCTCTTCCTTCTTTCTTTTCTTCTCTTCCTTAATTCTCTTCTTCTCTTCTTTACTTAGTTTCTTCTTATCTAATTTCGGACTTACAGCTTCACCTGGAACTTCTCCCTTTTCTTCTGGCACTCCTACCCCTTCACCTGGAGCTTCTCCTTTTTCTTCTGGAACTTCTACTCCTTCAGGAACCTCTCCTTTTTCCTCTGGAACTTCTCCCTTTTCTTCTGGAGCTTCTCCTTTTTCCTCTGGAGCTTCTCCTTTTTCCTCTGGAACTTCTCCTTTTTCCTCTGGAACTTCTCCTTTTTCTTCAGGTACTTCTCCCTTTTCTTCTGGAACTTCTCCCTTTTCTTCTGGAGCTTCTCCCTTTTCCTCTGGAACTTCTACTCCTTCAGGAACCTCTCCTTTTTCCTCTGGAGCTTCTCCCTTTTCCTCTGGAGCTTCTCCCTTTTCCTCTGGAACTTCTCCCTTTTCTTCTGGAGCTTCTCCTTTTTCCTCTGGAGCTTCTCCTTTTTCCTCTGGAACTTCTCCTTTTTCCTCTGGAGCTTCTCCTTTTTCTTCTGGAACTTCTCCTTTTTCTTCAGGTACTTCTCCTTTTTCTTCTGGAGCTTCTCCCTTTTCTTCTGGAACTTCTGCTCCTTCAGGAACCTCTCCTTTTTTCTCTGGAACTTCTCCCTTTTCTTCTGGAACTTCTCCTTTTTCCTCTGGAACTTCTACTCCTTCAGGAACTTCTCCTTTTTCCTCTGGAACTTCTTCCTTTTCTTCTGGAACTTCTTTGTCTTCTGGAGCTTCTCCCTTTTCTTCCGGCACGTTTTTTTCTCGAGGTTCATAAGGTTTTTCCCACCTTGGTTGTAATACTAAATCCGTTAGAGATACTCCTTTGGCAATTTGATCTTTAAGGTATTTAAGGAGTTCTCCGAATTTCACTTCTAAGGTCAATCGGATGCCTTGGTAAAAATTCTTAATTTAATATTGATCCTATACTAATTTAAAACTTCTTAATCAAAACCAAAATAAAAATTCTCCGTTATTTTCATTAAATAAGTAGTCCTATCGTGGAATGCATCTTACCTTTGACGATTTGCAAGGATTCCAAGGAATCTGAAAGCGGAAGGTGATTGTTGAAGATTATTCCTCTCGATGTTATTTGTTTTAAGAAGAATACGATTAAGACAAAAAATATTTGTTGCTATGTTTAATTTTGTTCCATATTAAACCATCAGAAATATACGCCAAATAAACCATGCTGTTTACACGCTAAAAACATAATATTTCTGATTTCCTACGAATTTCAAAACTAAAATTATAAATATTAATAAAATAAAAGTAATATTTATTATTAAGTAATATCGATTACAAATATTAGGAAAATAAAATTAATATTTATAATCGAGTGGTAGTATGCTGAGATCCACTGAGAACAACATTATGTGGAGTGCTACTTTGTTAAAAACCTGATAAATAACAATTAATTACTTTGATCTGATGACGGCACAGGAGTTTGGAAGGTCCCGCTGATTCCGATCAACAGGAATATCAACATTCCCGTCCACTTCGGCATGTCCTTTGAGTGAGAAAATATTAAAAGTATCGAATTAATATTTATATTTTTACATTAATATTGTATATACATTTTTACATTAATGTTGTATTTACATTTTTACATTAATATTGTATTTACATTTTTACATTATTATTATTTACACATATTTTTGTAGCGCATAACACGGCTCCAAATTCTCTTTCCGTTTATTCTCGACTCCGACATTATAAACTCTTAATTCAATTAACTGAGCATAAATACGAAATTTAGCCATTATTAACTTCATCTTGAATCGTTTTTAGCCTTTCGTGACCTAACAATAATAGGCCAGTGACAGCTTATGTCATCGTTAACAATATTATCGGCTGATAACTGGATTACCATAATAATTACCATAATTACTAAATAATTTGAGGGAATAGCTGCAACACTATATATATATATATATATAGTGTTATATATAATTATATATATATATATATAGATATATATATATATCTAATTATATCCATATTTTTATAAAATGTCTAAATTATCACAAAGAAGTGGTTTAATAAAATTAATTATACTTATTAGTTCTACAATTAATTATGACTAATACTTTTCAGAAGAACGATGCAAGGAGTCTAGTTTACTAACTGGTTTTGGATTCAATACGTTACCTTCTTTTAGAATCTTAACTAAATGAAATCTTGAGAGGTAATCCAACTTGCAGGACGATGTCTCGTTCGACCAAAGCTGGCTTTAAATAAGCAATTTCAAGTCAAGTTATCGATGCATTGACAGCTGTCGAAAAATAAAATGGATATTTACAAGATGTCATGCTTCTGATTGATTCTCTCAACGCGGACAAACATATATGCATGTTTGCATGCAAGTTTTCTTTGGAAAACATTGGCCATTGGAATGTTTGCCATCCGATCAGCTTGATAATGAATTTTGATAAGTTCGTGTTTTAGACGAGTCTTGAAAAAGAAAATATTTGAGAACAGTCTCGACGTTAATTCGAATTCTGGACTTGTTTTTTTTCTTGCTTGATAAATCGGCATGCACGAACACTTAATCGTTAGATTATTTATTTATTATATTATTTATTATTATCATTATTTATTTATTTACGACAATTTGAAGCGTTAATGACCACCGACACAAATGCATTGTATCAGCCAGCGGGAACGCGCAGTGAACAAAAAAAAACCTAATTGGTAAAATCAATTATTAGTTATTAGTAATACGTTAAAGAGCGCCATTAGCGTGAGTGTCAGGTGCTCTCAAATTAATTTCATCACATTGAATGTTATTGTTTTTGGATCAACACGAATCTAAATATTCTTTGGACTGCAATTTTGAAAAAACAAACATCATCTATGAAAATACGTACGCCACAATATCTCCCTAATCGAAGTCTATTTTCTCCAAGTGCTGGTAATCTTTGGAAAATTTAATTCAGTAATTTAGTTCGTGGTCTTTGGCACGTCACGAACCCCAAGCAAAAACATCAACAAAACAAGAGGGTCTCATATCGAACAAAAGCCAATGTCCTGAATCTGAACAATTTTGTAAAAAAACTATTTTTAATAAATAAATGGAAAGCCTATTCCATGTTCTCCAATTCAGTTGGTCAGGCTTGCAAATCTTAACATCTTGTGGTATTCGAGATTACTTTTTATCTTCTCGTGTTTGGCATTTGATTAAAACTGAAAATTCATCTAATTAAAGCCGGCGTTATTATTATTATTATTATTATTATTATTATTGTTATTATTATTATTATTATTATTATTATTATTATTAACATTATTACGTAAACTTTATGAATCGAGACACTTTTTATCCAACAGATCCAGAACATTCCGTTGTCCAAGGTTGCTGAACCCATGTTCGGCTTTGCGTTTTTACTTTTCCACGTTAATGCATTGAGCTTCATAGTTGTCCTCAACCTTCTGTCCATAATCTTCTGTAGACTGCTCAACTTGGTCAACAGGAAGGTGCTCTTCGATAACTCTACTGAACTTGTAAACAAATTCTTGTCCAATTTGATATTTGCCCTCGAACTGCACTTGGTTACTCTCTTCACTTTCTATTACTTTAGCATCAGCACCGGCGGAGTGTTTTTGGCAATTTCCATCCTCATTGCTGCTTATTACTTTGCGGCCTGGGACGTCGACTACTGTCAGTCGCAATACCTGGCGACTCACTACGTAAAACTAGCATCAAGCGATCTTTGCAAGTCAAAAAGCAATATTTTCCTGAATTACTTTTTCGTGATCGTAGAAATGGCTCTAATCATATTCATATTCACTCCGCTATCGAAGTTTTTGCTGGAGGCCTACTTTCTAGGTCCTTGTGGAAGAGCCGATCTGGAGTGCTTGATCTGCCAACAAAACCATGAAAATATCTGGCTGGCTGGAGCGCTGGAGTTTCTTGGAGCTTTCCTGATCGGAGCAGTCGTCAACGAATTCGAAAGAATGCCGCTGGTCGTGCTGGCAGCACTCTATCGATTACTCTTGTACCCCACACTCAGCACTCTGGGTTGATTGACTGCTATTAATATTGATAGTAATAATAGCAGCGATAATTTTGTAATTAAAGCAGGAAAAAATATGACGTAATATAATAAAAATATGACTTATTATGCTCGAACTAGTTAAGGAATATCAATGTTGTAAATAATTGGAATTTTCTGGATGTTATTCCAACGATCTCATGTATCATGAATCCTATTTTAAAACAATCATGAACATTTTTCAAGTATTAGTCAATGTTGAAATAAAAAATAAATTAAATTTTACCTGAATGGATAAATTTATTAACAATAAAATTATCTTTGTAGGGCACGACCTCATTTTCGTCCACGTGCTTCCAGTGACGGCCATATCCTACTTCGCATTCTGCTGGGACCATTTTCAAATTTCTTACTTAGTGGCACATTGGCTTCTCCCCTTCCTGGGATCGTTTGCTGGATGGCTGTTCTTCTATCAACAGTCTCAGTCCAGTGAAGGTTACGTCAAAACCTCAGTGTCGTCCCTTGCCAGAGTTCAGTCCAAGGACTCTCCGTGCCGGATTCCGACCTGCGACAAAAGCATTTCTCAAATGAAGCCTTTTAAGTCAAAATCCACAAAATCCACAAAATCCTCAAAATCCGCGATTCCCGAGCCAGTGTTCTCTCGTATTAACGCTACTTTCCAGCCAATCGACAAATCAGTAACAGACCCAGAGGAGTCTGGGCCAGTTTGCAACTCACAAACGCATGTACCTTACCCAGAAACGTGTTACTGCAGATTTGTTCAGCCTGAGTATTGCTCTTGCTGTTGTAGTTCTCCTGCTATGAGTTACGTTTGCAATTTTGAAGATTCCTGGTCAGGAAGCTACTGCAGGTGTCCATGCGACGTAGGGTATTGCGGTCCGATTTGCAACTTCCACAACAACACTCAGCAGGACAAAATATCGAGTGCAGAGTCGAGCGAGTCAAGCGTCCAACTCGCCAAAAGCCACCAAAATTCATCCTTTTTCACCCGCCTAAAAGTGAAAATCAAGGAGGCTCTAGGATCAATCCGTGATAGACTATCGATTCTTTATCGAAGTTTGACAGGGCAGAAGACCGAGCATCCAGAATCAATAACAAGCGACTGCCCGTCCGGGAACAGTCTCAGTTCTGGAGGTCGAGGGCTCGTAGTTTTTCCGGCTTCGTCGAAAAATTATTTCAAGACTCGAAGACGATTAAAATCAGTCGCTCGGCAAAACCGGAATTATTGTAAATATTCGAATTAATCAAGTTAACCCAAATTAATCTGACAATCTTTCACAAAAGACTGCTTCTGTTCCAAGACAACGGATAGACTTTGTCACCTTTACAATGTTTAAAATTGTAAAAACGTGAAATAAATATATGAATTAGATTCAATATTCATTGAAGTTAGGGAACTATTTTTTCAAAAATAGTTTGAAGTAAATATAACCTTATTAGAATGTCTACAATTGAATTAATTTAATTAATTTAAGCACTGATGCAAGAGAACAAGAAAGATTCCTCTTTTGATATCTTCTGTTGTTTCAACTCTTCAACCTTTGGCTCTTCTAATACTTTTGGAGATTCGGTCAATTGTTCGAGTATCTTAGTTTGTGGTGCAGGCTGAGTTGCAAGTCCCTAAATACGCCCTGGTACCCACTGGGTCACATCTAAAGTAATTGTGGGTTTGTTAAAACTTTCACTGCTTTGATCCTATTTTCAATTAGTTACAAGGAAAATGAATTTTGGTCGATTGAAAATCATCGCATGTCGAAATTGGCAACTTGTAATGATTGCCGCCAAATCCCAATAGNTTTGTTAAAACTTTCACTGCTTTGATCCTATTTTCAATTAGTTACAAGGAAAATGAATTTTGGTCGATTGAAAATCATCGCATGTCGAAATTGGCAACTTGTAATGATTGCCGCCAAATCCCAATAGAAGGAATGTGGACACTCCGTCCACACCTGTGCGTGTCCTTCGATGAAGAGAAAAACATATTTGATTTTATAAAATTTATTTTCTAATTTCTGCAGTAAATCGATCAGTTCTTTGACATTGTTCGAAAGTATTAACGGCACTTAAATATATTATCATATTTTATAACAAGAGGAATCATCCACCTCTTTCAATGTTCTAATGCTCCCTCTTCAAAGTCAGATAAAAATATCTCACATGATAAAATGACTTATATCATAAAACACAAATTGACGATTTGACTTGGCGGATCACTCAGCTACTGACCAAAACAAAGGATCTAAACATAAAACATCCCAAACGACTCATCGAGGGCTTGACATCTGCTTGAATTAAAAACAATTCTTTTCTTTAGGATTGGACAAATAATTGGGGCATGACAACCACGCTGGTTTCAAGATGTGAATAT
>MPNW01000396.1:0-18178 GCA_011800805.1 Hirudo medicinalis
ATTCTGATTTATATTCTCTGTCATTTATAACTCAACCCGCAAGGACCATAGTGGTTGTTGGCAGCTCTGGGCGCCTTGGACAGACTATCCTGGCTTTCCGCACCTCAAAAAAGTAAATTGGAAAGTCCGCGAAGCTATTTTCGATCCAAGTGCGAGGCTTTCTCGTGAAAGAATTGATTGTCGGAGTGGTGTAAGTACTACCATTTTCCACATGGTTGAATTCCTGTGTTGACCAGTGACATGGTAGGGTGTCGTGCATGGTCTAATGGTCAAGACTTCGACTCTCATGATGGCAGCATGGCTTCGAATCTCGTTTCTGAGGCACCGTCCTGATCATCTGGTTAAGTCAAGGACGTCAATAAACAACAACAACAACAATAATGTGTCGTGTTCGAAACTTGGCCCAAGTCACCATTGGAGACTTTCGCATTAATTTTGAATTTGAGACATGGTTTTAATTAAAAATAGCACGCCATCTGACGACAAGAACTGAAAATGATACGTTTTGATATTTCATACCTACTAATTTATTTCGATAGTTTACTCATATTTGCTGATAACCACTTCTCGAAATTGAAAATATTTTACGATAAATATCAAAAATAAAATCCCTACCCATGACACTAACCCTAAGCTATTCCTAACCTCATGACCCTTGAAATCTCTTTAGAACTGACACAAGTCCGTGCCTAACCCTAACCTGGACCCCGACCCTGACCCTGACCTTGACCCTGACCCTGAGAATTGGCTTTTGCCCGTCAGTTGTCCAACCACCCGTCCAACTGTAACAACGACACAACAAAGATTTTTTTTAGTTAGGTACTTCCAAACACCTCTAAAAAAAATCGTACAAATAAATACAAAAAGACTTGTCTAGCTTGGATCTCTTTATTCAATGAATGAATGATTTTGTGCATTGAGTGGAACTATTATTATTATTGTTATTATTATTATTGTTATTATTATTATTAATATTATTATTATCATCATTATCATTATTATTATTATTATTATTATTATTATTATTATTATTATTATTATTATTATTATTATTATTATTATTATTGTTATTATTATTATTATTATTAATGACCTAATTTTATTGAGAGCCACCTCTAACGTAACATCTGCGTATGTGATCATTAGACGTCCAAGCAATGCTCTGAAAAGCAATCTTCTCACTCTCTCACTTGATTGTCATCATCGCATTAGATCGCTAATTGACCTATTTGCCATTTATTAGGTATATATTTAAATACAATTTTTGTTTCTTGTGACTCATGAATATTAATCATCCGATTAACATAACAAACGAAAGCGTTCCGACCGCAAGCAGCAGTTCGTTGAATCTGAAAAGCGTCTCCAGCCATCTTTGTTTATACGACGAGCTTCCCATGGAGGACTTCGTTCATTAATTAGCAGAAATAAATTATCATAATTAATATTTGTCAAGCGTAAGTAACAGATCGAACATCTTGTAAATGGTGGGTCCTTTCTTGTTTAAATTAATCATCGGTTAATGAATATTGCTTTATTGACGATTAGTAATGAGTGAAACAGTTAACTTTCGTTGGTTGCGTCATTTAGACTCAAAACTGATTCATTGACTTCCTGCTGTGTCGAATTTCAAGTCGGTTTTGTATTATTTTTAGAAGCCATGTTTCCCAGAGAAGCGTAACAAGGTTTACGCTATGTGACCGTGGGATTTTTCGACTGAATTCGGTGAAATCCTTTATTCCGCACTTAGAATTACAATTACTGTCGCTTTTTTCTTCTTGTCGAAAGTTTAAACGTTACAATTTAAAACGGCTTCGTAATTTTAAAAGCGGTTAAAAATAGACTTTGTTGCGTGCACTCATGATCTCATTTCTGAGTACCAAGTAGTTAACAGGAGCCTTCGCTATTTCCTTTCTCGGAATTCTTCTAGGATTTCACACCCAATCGCTACTCGGTCGGGGGTCATTGTAAGTCAAATTTCTGACCCCCATTGACGAAACGTATCAAGGAAACCTTGTTTATTCATTCCACGCATTCTTGGAAGCGAAAACATGCGACTTACATGTTAGAGAACTTTCATTCAATTGTAACCCGTTGCAATTTCTAGTTGAGAGCCTCAAATCGCCTAGTTAAACGCTGAAAATATTTGCACATTTCTTAAAAGAAACGTCAATAAGGGGATAGAGTCCTTAAGAAGAGTGTTTGCTTTGTTCACTAACAAGATGTTGTCTCAAATCATTACTAATACAGTTATCACAGGGGTTATCAGACAGTCAGGACGGATTAACGGCGAGCGGATTGTGTCCAAGCGAATCCACAAAGGCCAATATGTCTGTATCTGTAAAAGACCATTCAAAGGGCAAATTGTTGCGGTTTAAAAGTCCTTGCTAGACAAGGATAGAATGGGTTATTCTATCTTTAGACGAGCTGGTAGTTCAAATAAATTATGTTGTAGTTTCAATTAACGAACAACATGAAACAAATAAATTAATTAAGCAACAAATGACTAATTAAATTAACAACATTCTGCAATTACGACAAGAAATTAAAAGTTTATATTCTCCTTTTTTTCCAACATGAGCGCCCACAGGTGAATTTAGAACAACGAATGAGTCACAAAGGAGCGAGAAGACCAAACGTCTGGGTGTGCGTTCGCTCATCCGGCGAACGATTTTTCTCGCTGTTAGTGTTATTTATTTAATTAATGAATTAATTAGTTAGTTAGTAATTCTAACATCAACACTAAATTGTTTGTCGTAGCGTTTGGAAAGGTCGGTTTGTAATCTACGATGAAATGACAATCTGCCGGGAAGACTTCTGGTTTAAAATAAAAATGTCGGCGTGGGAAGAGTTAATGGTCCCTTCTTGTTAAAACTTTCACGATCTTAGTGTTCAGACACAAACAACAAATAGAAGCCATTATCGGATGTGCACGAGCACACAATGAACATCGAGAGCCTAGTCCTAGTCATCTCGCCATAATAGTCTTTGTTCTGATAATATATATAGAAGAGTTCACGTACGAGCCTCAGGAAATGGTAGCATGGTTTTAAAGCTTCGTGTGCCGCTCGAGTTTTGTGTTCAAAGTGTTACGTTATAAGCCGGTTTGAGTCGAGTTAGATAATATTCAATTGAGCAAGTTTTCAATCTTTACCGGTCTGTTACTTTCACGAGTGAAAGGATAATCGAAAATCAGAAACATTTGTTGTTTTTTGTAAGTTCTTGGCTGGACGACGAATTACTTCTAACTGCAGCATCTGTGAGTTGTTTCATAATTCTCTGCTTTCTAAAGATATTATATCGTATGTAGAGATTTTTTTAAAAAGGATTTATTTGCGCCCTGTGAGATTTCTTCAAATTCTGGACTTATTTCTTAGTCTCGTTTTTTCTTTGTCGTCGTGACCTGCGAGTAGAAACTCGATGATTCAGTGTTCTCTAAATGATTGAGTAATAACTTGAAGTGTCTTTAATTGTAATTACTCTTGTAATTCTTGACTTTTATGTATCGTCAGCTAATGGGTGAGTGCCTTCCTAAGTTTTTCTTTGTTACTTTTTAAAATTTTTTACTCTTGTTACGTCTGCTCTTGAATTTGTTTTAAATTAGGCTTGTGTTTCTTTTATGATATCGGTTTTACTGTCATTGTTCCAATATTATTTTGGATTTTTTATAATTTTACTTTTAATGTTCTAATAAAGTTAGTTTTCAGTTTTTATATCAATTTATTTAACTCATTTCTCAATTGATTTCACATAGGCCATTTGTGAACCGTCTAAGATTTTCCAATGTCGTGTCTGATTATGGGAACAGGAATGTCTGGCATCAGTCAAATATCTAGTCGCGTCGCATCCTTTTCGAAAAATCAAAGTCATCGCAAGCACACAAGCGAAGATGCGAACACAACGCACAGGCCAACGGTCCCGCTCACTCCTCTTCGAACGACCACAACAACAAGACAAAGCAACAACAACGAACTTTTTTCGACCCCCTGATGGAACCCCCCGCGAGGCTGAGCGAGCTGATGAGTCAAGAGAAAGCCGGCTTCGACGTCCAGGTCAAGCACGCCTGGAATCCCGAAGACAGGTCGTTAAACATTTTCATCAAAGAAGATTATTGCCTCACGATCCACAGACATCCGGTCGCCCAAAGCACGGACTCCGTCCGGGGCAAGATCGGTTACGAGACCGGCGTTCACATGTGGGAGATCGTCTGGGAATTGAGGCAGAGGGGCACCCATGCCGTCGTGGGGGTCGGCACGAAAAACGCCCCTCTTCACTGCCAGGGTTACAAGTGCCTCGTGGGTAGCGACTCCAATTCGTGGGGCTGGGACATCGGAAGAAACGTCCTCCTCCACGGTGGGAAAGAATTCCAGATGGGAGAATTGAAGCCTTCGACCGACCACAACGAAAACTTCGTCGTGCCCGATTCTTTCTGCGTCGTCCTCGACATGGACGAAGGCACCGTGGGTTTCGTGGTCGACGGCAAGTACCTCGGAGTGGCCTTTTCCGGGTTGAAAGGCAAAACTCTCTACCCTATAGTCAGTGCCGTCTGGGGACATTGCGAAATAGCCATGAAATACGTTGCCGGCCTGCCGGGTTAGCCAAACTTTATTCGATTGCACGACTCATTAATTTATCTCGCAATTGATCACGACTTAGCAAATGCAGAATGGTTTTGGATATGTTGAAATTCTTGCTTTGAAACCTTCATGTGATGTTCTTGCGTGATTAGAATAGAAGTCCATTATAAGCAGGCTGTCATGACGATGCCTTGTTTAACGACATTGCACGTCATGTATGATTTTGTGCTCACTGCGATTCATTCATGTACCTCAAGCATTCGAGTTAGTTATTTAATAGGGATTCGAATGTTAACGTCTCGTGTCGACAAAATTGATGACGACATTTCTTCCGTTCACAGCTCAGCCATTTTCCCTGTACGACCTCTCGAGGAAAACCTTGAGAGATTGCCTCAAGAACAAAAACTACGACGACATCCACAGCGTCTGCCTGCCCGGCATTCTGAAAAGGGACGTCGTTCGAAACGCTCGTCAGTATCCGCCCTCGGGTCACCCCCTCCACCCTCAGTACCGGGCGGCCCAGTGACGACCCCGTTTTCCTCCACGTGCCCTTTCAAGTGTCTGTTTGTTTCTCATTGTTTCTGAGTTATTCCTTATCTGTCCGTAGTCCCGCACTCCGTTGTTGTCTAGCTCAGGGACGGCTTTCCTCGCGACCATGCGGTCCATTGCCACCGAACGGGGCGTCGGTCACGTTTTGGTCGCTGCCGAGTACTCCTCTGCTGTGATATATAAGACGCACGCACGTTTGTGCGTGCATGCATTTCGTCCGTGCATTCGTTCGTCATTGTTCATATTCCAAGCACGGGGTGAATTCTTACCTTGGACCATAGGGAGCCTAGTTTTTACTCGCCTCTGTTGTTGTTGTTTCCGTGAGACTTTACGATGCGACCGCAGGACTAACTTATTATATTTATTATTACGTGTGTGTCGTCACCTTAAATTCTTCTCGAGTGTAGATACGACTCGTCCTTCGACTTGGTTCCCGTCGACAACTTGTTTTTATTTATTCGTGTCAACCTATGCCAGGTGATTTGTTGACGCATTTTAGTGACTTGTGTTTCGTTCCCAAAAATTGGATTAATGTGGTACAGAAATTTTAAATAAAATCTAATCCGAAGTTTTCAAATCACTTTAAAATCATCGGAATAGCAGAAATTAGATAGACGAAAATAAAAGCTGAGATCGTATAATGGGGTTGTTGCGTTCGGAGAAAGTGAACGTGAGATTTTTTTAAAATCTGCCCGGCAAAAAATTTAAATTTGAAAACGCATTGAGGAGATTACGATGTGACCTAGATCCGTGAACAACGCTCCTGTAGTATACAGGTAGAAGGTGTGTGCATTGATTGAAAGATGTGTGGCAACGAGTCGTCATAATCAGTGCCGGTATTATAAGTCGGGATGTGCCATTGCACAGGGGCCTCCACCATCCAAAGAAAACTTATTTTACTTATCGGAGGTTGGGGGGACAACAGGACTGACGCAGAGGCCTACGGGCTTCCATCACCACACTGTACCGTGGCCTTCACCTGGATAAATCCGTCACTGGTCATAGTCATTATCACAACTGCCTTCGTCGTCATCATTACCTGCTAGCTCGATTAAGCCATAGTCAATGTCACTGAACTTTTTAATGTCAAGAAATATTATCCGAATATTATTAATATTAATGTCAAATTAATAGCAATAACTCATAATTACGATAACAGGTGGTAATCATTGTGAACAAGTGCGCAACTTGTTTCATTAGCTTGCGCTATATAATGATCAATAACAAAAGGGTTGCAATTCAGCCACCTGAACAAAAACAAGCAATCAATTCTACATCAAATAGTTTAACTATCCTGTGCCCGTGGTTGTTTTTCATAGACGTATTGGAGAACAGGGAGAAGGATGAGTATGCGTTTCGAGGCCCACTTGATCATTCAGATATATTATTTTATTTATTTGATTAAAGCCCGTTGCATAACTAAGAAGGTTTGGACTTAATTGCTCATTTAGATCATGATCTGCGAGATTTTATTGACATTCAATCAGCAAAGTTGACTCAGATATTTAAAAATTTTATTTCTTCAATTAAACATGAACGACTCAATTGTGGACCATTACGTAATTCAAGGTGTAATGATTTGTTCTTCAAGGCAGAAGTATGATCTCATCTCATCTTTCAAGGACGTGACATTGTTGTTTGCTCACGTGATAAAGAGCGCAATATAAATGAATAACACAGCATAACAATTATTTATAGTGGTTCAGAAGATCAATGTCTGTGTAATAACCATTCCTCACTTTTAATTGAATGATTGAATGAATGCAAATTGATTGAGTAAGTAATAAAAAATTGAAAGTCATACCAATCATGACATTAAATCAAGTTATTTAAGTTGTCAATCAATGCTTCAATAAAACTTATGAACAGTTGTAAATACATTGGACGCAATGGAGCAGTTAAATTCAATCAATTTTAGTGAGTGATTGATGTTCCGAGAGGCGCCTAACACTTGGCTTCAACCAGGTTATCCCAGGATGCTCAAGTGCCTGGCAAAGAAGTCTCAGATCAAACACAGCTAATCAGCGTTTCCTTTCCTTTATGTGATGGCAAACATTATTCAGCTTATTTTTTTGACGTCTTAAAAAAGTAAAACACTTCTAACAAAAATATATTATTACAAAAGTTAGAAATATTATTATTATAATTAGACATTCCGCTCTTTGGACAGCCCATTTCATACTTTACAGTAAGTGTTGGCTCTACAAAGTTATTTGTTTAACACACTCGGCCGCCGACAGAAATTTCGGGCCCCTAGGCACAGCGGCCATGGACCCCTATGTCATGTCAATTTGGTAATGGAAATGTAAAAAAGGTAACTAATATTTAAAATCCGAGCGGACCCCAGAACATTGCCGGGCCCCTGCACAATTTTCTCCCTGCCCCCTCTCGTCGGCCCTGCTAGCACATTGGCGTGCAGGTTGGCCGAATAGGTTGCGTTCCTGTATACGGCGGTAACAGCAACAGTCGTACTGTGTCGTGTTCGAAGCCCAGCTTGCACTGCCGCTTTGCGCCCTTGGGAGAAGCGTTATATAAATGGTTAACAAGAAGCACCTCAGACGCTATGCATATGGCGCTATGTAAATGAAGTACATTTACATTAATTCCCATTATTGTTGGTAAGTATGAAATTTGAAACTTCTTTGAAAGTTCGCCTCCAAGTTGGGCGACCAAAAAGAGCTACTATTAATATAATAAAGGAAACTTCGACAAAATAGAAATATAAACCGTCTATATAATCAAAAAATCTTTCCTTTTATACTTTATTAACAATTGCTTGATTACACCGAACAATGAACTCCACAATGTTGATTATTTTGCCGTTAACTAATCAAGTGATAATCACCACTTGTTCGGTTGACCAATGGAGTAGCCTAATAAAAGGCTAATTCATACATTCATAATGGATCATTAATAATCATCACTTAGATATCTTGACTTGTGACGCACAATGTTTTCTGATGAACCTATTTATACCGACAAACAATATTCAAGAGTTTCTAGATAAATAGGCCGCCACTCATCCCAGAGCCGAGAAGTTCAGGAATGGTGAGTCTGCCTGTTGTCACGTAGAATAATGGGTCATTGGCATCACGTACTCCACGTGATGGGGTCTCACCTCCCACGTCCCTCCCCGGATGTAAATCTTTCCACGGATCAACTTGACGCCACCAAGCAGCATGAGCGACTCCAGAGATTGAAGTAACGATTCTTGCACCCGTCCCCAATGTTGAATTTTCCACATGCTCACCCAGACCAGCGTTTCCGACCAGAACATCAGCTGCCCATTTCACCCCAGTGAACCCCGACTTCCCTTCGACCCATGTCGGCAAGTCATCAGCTTCCCGCAATCCTTTACGAAATAAATCCAAAGCACGCCATCATTCGGCAGTTTCTTAACTATAAGTCAATAATTTCGGCACGCTAATCCATCCAGAGAATGAAATGAAAACACAAAAAACAAAGAAATGAAAAATTATAAAATTATTTTATTCATGGCAATCACCTCGCTTTAAAAATTCATACACATTACAACACAGTGTAACACAACCATGAGATAATGATGGCATTTTGATCTTTCATTTATATACACAATATAGTACAAAACGTTAACTTTTTAATAAATAAATTTGCCAAAGTTCCATGCTAGGATTATCGCCATGAATACTTGAAGAAATTTCCATAAAGCACAGCCTGCCGGCGAATCAGAATTTGAGGACATCGAACTTCCTTCTGGCCTGCCTGTTAGGTCGGGACTGAGGCATGGCGTACGGCATCTTACCCTCGTCTCGAGCCCTCGCATTCAAGGACGCCCCCTCTTTGTAGGAGGCCCTACTAGCCTTCTTCCCGTGGGTGTTAGAACTCGACAGAGGTCTTAAGAGGTGCCTCTTGCTTCTAATAAGCCTGGGTGATTGATTCTCATTTGATGGTTCGTCTTCCTGCTTGGTGCATTGCCTCACAGTCCCAAGCGTGGGAAAAGTTTTAATAGGATGTCGCGTTTCCGGACTGTCATTTTTTGAGGCGAGGATGGCAGTCTCCGCGGCGACCGAACAGGTGCTCGACCTGAGAATCCTTTCCGACTTACGAGGGGAAGAGCCAAGCTCTTCGAAAAGCTCACTGGCAGTTATGCCGGAGTTCATCGAATCGCACGAGCCCAATTCGTCGAGATCAATTTTCCCTGCACCGGCATTCAAAGATTCAGAAGGAAGTTGAATTTCTCCATCCCTGGAGTCGACACCTATTGCAGAATCGGAAGCTTCTTCAGTGATAAGCTCTGAAGGGAGATCAGTGCCTGCCTCTTCGAAGCTTTGGTTTGAATTATCTCTAATTTGAGGTGGCAAAGGGGAGTCATTCTGTGACTCTCGAGTTCCATCCATGGATTCCTCTGTGTTGCCATCGATTTCGCATCCATGGAGCAAATCCTCTTCGGGATCGATGATAGGTTGACTCTCGCCGAGTTTTTCCTCCTCCCGGTCAAGCACGACTTGGGTCGAATCCAATTCTTCTGTCAAGCTGCTGGACTCATCCTCCGCATTTTGTGAGAACTTTTTCTCCAGCAAATCGAGCCATTGTTGCTGGAGATCTTCTGTGGGTGATTCCTTCTCGATGTTCTGTTTGGATGAACTCTTAACGTTCGAAGTTCTCAAGGAGACTGGTAATCCATTGTTGACCATGTCGAGGTAGGAGAACCTTTTGTTCAACAGTCGGGCAGACCTCTTTGTGCACTCTGCCGACATTTTGCCGGGCCTACAAACAAACGCGTGTCGCTTAGTCGCTCGAGTAAACAATTAATAACTTGGTCATACTCAAACAAGCTCAAGACATAAGAAAGCAAACACACCACTCAAATATATCAAATAGTTTACTGAAGGAGCAAAATAGTTGACTAACGACTGATGTTGTTGCTGATCTCCTGCGGACAGAGAGTTAGGAAGTGGGATGTCCTTCAGAACATCCCCCAAATTATCCACTCTTAGGCCATCTGGATAAAAATAGATAATACAAAATAGACAAAGCAATAAAGAATTAAAATAAAATAGGAATAAATAATCATCTTTATCATCACTTTTTCAATGACTAATCAACGAACTAGCACAGAGTCTTCTCACAACTGAAACATACGGATGACTCAAGCGACAAATTCAACAATCACCAACCGCACGATTTCTCTCTGTTCACAGAGTCCTTCCCAGCCATCATTAAAGACCTCGTTTTGGGGTTGATGTAAAAACTGATGAGATTCAAGGCCGTGTCCTTTGTAACTATGACCTTGCTCTTCGACTTGGCAGCATTCATGTACCTGATCAGGAAATCCCTCTGCAACTCAGAACAAGAAGAGACCTCCAGGCCCAACATGATGCACCTTTTCTTCAGAATGCCAGTGTCCTTGGCAGGCATGATCTGCTTGTGTATATCCACTAATCTGACATACTCTCTACCTTCGATCAACAGGCCCGGTAAGTCGTTCCAAAACATGTTGACCGTAGTCAGTTCAGGAGGCGCCGACGACGGAGAAAGAGAAGGGGGAGGAGTCAGTAGAGACGACAACTCTCCCGTAGATTGAGAGGAATCATCCAAGCGACAGGTATCATCGAGCTGGAACTCTTTTAAGTCGCAGGGAAATGACAAACTGCCATTGGAATCAATGGTAGCAGAATCAGGAGGGGTCAAGCAAGTGGGTTGGCTGCTTGCCTTATGACCGGGGGAGGCCAGCAGGCCCATGACATCTGCTCTAATCATGGAGGAAAGATCGGCATCGGATTCGACGCCTCCGCACATGTCATTTTGGTCGTCAGAGAATTCATTGAGGAAGGCATTCATGTTCACCATCTCCGTCGACATCAGAAGGTCATTCTCGCATAGGTCTTCCAGGAGCTGAGACGAGGTCATTGTCGGAAAGTCGAGCGAGTGGAGTCCTGTGAGAAAGGATGAGATGTTTGACCTTCATTACAGACAGTTTAAAACGAGCATGGCTATTGATTTACAATTATCGAATTGGAAATGCTAAAAATAACATTGCCACTCGACGTGTACAGGTACAAATGCAACCACTTTCATTGTTAGTTTTGATTACATCCAATAAATCTTCAATAACTGTGGAGGTCTATCTAATTTGCACACAAAGTGCGTCCGATCTTGTCGGTCGGGCTTTCGGGAAGCGAAATCATTCGAGAAGTGATCTCAAATTGGGACTTGACCCGTTTTTATCGGCGAACGAACCGACCCCTGAAAAAGATTGTCGTTTAATTTCCATTTATACGACTTAAATTTTGCAAATTTCTTTGTCTCGCATCAATCCTGATCGTACCTTAACGGTCAAGAAGCTTACAATGGGCAGAATGTCTGACAACTCACATCCGGGCAAGAAAACGAAGATTAACGATCGTACGACGTTGCCAATTACCGTAGAACGTCGAACATTACCGTGCCGGTCCAGGGAGGAATCCTGCTTCTCCTCCGGGTCGAGCATGTTGCCCAATTCCGCAGCGAGATCGATGTAGCCGATGTCGACGATGCCGTCCGTGAGGCTCCGGGCGCCGTCGGAGCCGACAACGTCGGCGGAGGACGGCCTGCGGGAGGGGGAGTCCGAGGTCGGGGAACCGAGGAACTGGCCGTGAAAGAAAGAATTCCTTTCCGCTTCCGGAGAAGGTAGCATCTGCATCACGAGGTCGGCCACCTCCGATTCGCTGATCAAGTTCTTGCCCTCTTCCAAAGATGCAGAGAACAGATTCCCAATGTCCAACTTTGCTTGTTTGTCATCAACGCTTCTCGACGAATGTTGAGTGCTTTCGCTCGTTCCGTCGCTCGACCCGAACCTGTCAAGATTACAGCCATACATTTACCAGTAACAGCCATAAGATAGGTAATCATGCTAGATTCTAGTGATACAAACTGCTGTGTGTATGCATTAGAAGACTACTCAATTGGCTTACAAAATGAAATGACACTGAACAAAAACAGAACATTTTTATAAATAAAATGTGCACGATATTAACAATTCTAGAATGACATAATAACCTGATGCTCTTGTCAGTGTTTGCCATTTCTTTGTACCATTCAAAGGCCTTGATGCTGTTGTTCATGCTGGAATTCTTCTGAACAGATGATGTCGGCTGTGCGGATTTGTTCTCAGAATGCCTCTTACGGGAAGACCTGCCCCTGATGGTGGCATAGTAGACGAAGTCATTCTGGAAGCTCCCCGGTATCTTGACATAATTTTTGTCCTCGGTCAGGGGCGGAGAAGACAGGTCGTCGGAAGAGTCGTAGCCGCTGGATCGCTTCCCGGTCGCTTGGTTTTTCTCAGTCTTTCCAGAAAGCCTCGGCCTTCCCACAGCATTTTTTACCACTGGACTGGAGGGAGCCTCCATTGGAGAGCCATTATATTTTCTTTTCAGATATTTTCTTTTGTTGTCTGTCAAATTGGATTGATTGATCTGGGGAAGTTGGTGGCTGCAAGAGGTTCTCATGTCTGCACCCCTGCCAATGTTGCTCTTGGCAGACGACGCGAAGGAAGTTGCCGATACCGTCCCACTCGCTGATGGCGACAACGCTGCCATTGCCGTCGGAGGCTGAAGAGAAGCCTTGTTGCGCTTCATGTTCAGACGATCCGTCCTGGCACAAGTCTCCCTGCTCATGAGGATGATACCACTTTGGATTTCTGCATTGAAGGCTGAGAACTCGCAATAGTCGTGGTCGATGACCGGGTGAAGTTCATGGCGACCCACATAAGGACTCGGACGTCCGCCCCACCCTCCTCCTTTGGAATTCCGCACGTAGGGCTGGCCAGTTCTGGCAGAGGTGAATGAGCTGTTGGATCCCTGAGAGCTTGAATCTTTGCCAGAAATAACCTTTTTGGCATGGCACGGAGTCAGTTTAGATGCCTGAAGTTTCTTCTGCACTTCCAAGATGTTTGGGTGGTTGTTTATCTTGGACTTGAGTACTTCTGCAGCTGTCAACTTGATTGGTTGATTATTACTCAAATGTGCTAGTCTCTTGTTGGTGGGAGACTGCAAGTGAATGTTACCGATGCTACCAGGTATGGAGATGTTGTGATTGTTCTTGATGAGGGAATGAAATGTCACTGAATTAGAGCCGACATTAGGTTTTGAACTCACGACCAGTCCGCTGAGAGCCGACTGCTTGGTGAACAACAACAGGTTCTGAGAACTGGATGGCATGAGCTTGATCGTTTTCCTAGGCTGGTATTCTTTCTCCGATGCTTTTTCTAAAGTGAATTGCTTTGAGACTTCTACTTCATCCGACTTCTGAGAGATTTGTAAAGATGAATTGATGCTAGAAGGGTTGTGTGAACCTACAGTGAGATGACTATTAGATTTCTTCCAATCATCTCTAGTCAACATGACTTCCAGGAAACTCGGAGAGGCGTACAACGAGTGGTGACCCGTGTTGTTTTTCAATACTTGCTCCTCCTTGTAGCTCAACGAAGGGCCTGGACCGGAGATGGTTTCGACTTTGATCGTGTGGACAGGACTGTCTAAACTTGAACGAGAACAGTAACCATCATCATCCTCTGACTTTAACATCATCTTCTTTCAAAAATGACTTCTATAGATTTTATTCTACGCCTGTCACGACCAACGTTCATTGAGTACCCTAATTTCAGATGAAAAAATAAAAGCAAAGAGCGACACTGGTATTCTGTATGTGAAGATTCCAAAAAGAGACATGCGACAGTAAATATAACAATGCAAGAGTAGAATTCACAGGCTTTCTGTCGACAATTTTCAACATCAGATGGATCCAACTCACAGGATTTCTAAAAATTTAAACATGATCTTTAGGTTATTTTGGGAATTCTTTATATCAATGGGTTTCAAATAACTGAGAGGTCTCTCACAAGCTTGCAATGGCACTTCCATTGTTAACAATAGAAAACCAGGATAAATCCAAAATGAATTAAAATAACACGGAAATTAAGATGAAAAAGGTATGCATCTAAAACCATATTTTAGAAATTAAAGCAAAGGAATTTGCATTTTAAAGAATGATAACTACTGTATATTCATATTTTTGTAAATGTGAAAGTTGTTCATTTATGTAGCACCATATGCAGTGTCGGAGGAGCTTTTTGTTAACCATTTATAAAGTGCTCATCCATGAGCATGCTCACGGCAGTGCAAGCTGGGTTTTGAACACAACACTTTACGACCGTTGCCATTGCCGCCACGTGCAGTAACTCGACCCTCCGAGCTAACCTGCTTGCCTAGCCTTAATATCTTCGCTGAAATTATAACAAACCATGAGTTTGTGGAATCAAACATATCTGTAATAAGTGTCATTATTGGCAATTCTTGGTTGACAATGGTCAAGATACAATGGTGGATACATTTTTTTCGTCCACAGCTGCAGTGCTTTAAGCTCTGAGCTATAACTGTATTGAAGTCAGATAAAGTATGACTTCTAACAACAAACATGAGATCATTCACAAGTTTTAGTTTCCTAGGTAACTAAATTAAACAAAGGCAAAATGATCATTACAAACAACTGTAATCAGTATTTAAGCTTCCAAGCATAAATGAAATTGTCTCAGCTAGGAGGCACAAGATTAATACTGTAAGTAATGAGTGCATTTACTTCCAACACAATAATAAAGTATAACTCTGGGCTCACTCAAATTATCTCAAAAAATACTTTCGAACTAATGTAACTAAATAATGTCCACAGAATTAGGATGAATCAACAGTCATTGTTAAAAATATGCAAATTTGTTTAAATTAAGTTCCTATTAGTCATCCTAACAGCGCCACGCTTTAAATTTGCAACCAAAAAACAATAAAATACGAGCCAAAAGACACACCACAACCAACCACTCAAACCTTAAACGAGAGGCACACAAGCTGACCTCTAATTGATCGCGGATTAAGAGATCTAATAATCACCTTGGCAGTTCATAAAGCGGCTAGTCCACTTCCTCCAGACATATTATCGACAAACTCATGAATTCAAAACAACTGCACGGCGAGTATTCTACAAAACACTTCCTGAGGCCAAATTAGATGCCTTAGCGGATCTGCAACAAGGCGATCCACAAAGCAGTCTAGACAAGCCAATGACTGTATTCCCGCCGTAAAAAGCGATGAGGACGTCTTTATTCAAAGCAAGAGAATATTTCCGGCAGAATCGAATATAATTCGAAGCAAACGCGATGGTTTTGGAGACAAAAGATCGTTAGGTGGTCATTATCATCGTAATTTACAAACCTCGTTCAAATCGTCGGCTTGAAAGAGACGCAGTTAGTCGTGAAAAAAGCGAATAAGACTCCCAGTTGCATTAGAAATTCCGATTACACACTGCACGTGATGCAATTGTCGATCGCGTTTGGTCTCCCTCCGACCAATCACAGGCTTCCGAGCTGATCACGTGGGTCCGTTATTGACAGTTACTGCGCAGCAACAACGTATTTCTAATGAATAATTAATGAGGAGTCTATAAATAATTCATGATTCCGGCCCCGATTAGTCATTATCATTATTATCAGCAACATGCCAACATGGCTTGCAGCTGCTGCTAGAAGGGTTTACGATCACTTTGTGCTAAAATAAATATTCGTACAGACCATGACACGTTTGTAAACATTTCGGTGATCGCTCGTACGTTTATCTTAGAGACGGAATTCAAACAACATGGTCATGGAAATAGCTGCTAAGAGAACGTCGATTTTTTTTTTAATGAAGATATTGTTTAACAAAACGACTCTTCGTTTAGTTTTTATGTTATAAAAAAAATTCCATTGTGAAAAGTTAATTTCTTGTAATATATGTTGAATATGTGTTCAACAATAAGGTCATGCCGTTGTAATACACAATGTAAAACTGAACGCGACCCAGTTCTTCGCGGGTAAATGTGGAGAGGAAGCCGTCTGTAAATCTTTAAATCGGCGCGAAGGGTTATGTGAATTACGCAAGGGTTAACAACAAAAACTAATGACATGAGAATGTGAATATAATTATCTGATCTAACGGATTTTTAGATCCTAGCCTATTCATGAAAATCGATAACTGAGAAGTTACATCAAGGATGTCATTTCAGCTTTCATTTCAGAGACTAAGATTGACTGATGACCTTTTTAAGGATGTCGGTTTCAAAAGCAACAGTCGCCACCCCTCCCCAAATGATGTTCACGATTACGGGAAATCAAGGGTTAACATGCCATTCTATTTCAAGAATATCATTCGCCTAAGCTTTTGTAAGTATATAAAAAACTTAATTCAATATTTAACCGAAACTTTGAACTTTTCAAAACATTTCAAAATTCATGTTCTACGCAGCAATTTAGTGTCAAAATCTTCCGCAATGCACGTACTACGCTAACGTACGAGACGCTTCTCACGTCCGCATTGTGAATCTCTGGTGTTATTAGCTTTTTGTTATGTGTTATTTTTGTGTTATTAGTTATTTGACTGATAATATAAAACTGGAGACTCCAGTTTTTAGCCGAGGGCAGCATTGCTGATTTCTGAGGTCTCGGCGCCCGAGACTACAAGAAATTAAATTTATTAAAATACCGCGAATTAATAACAGGCTATTTATTGCCATGTTGTGATGCAGTGCAGAAATGCAGATTGCAAATATCAGTAATAATTAAAATTGAATTTGACTGCAAGATAAATGAAACTTACGAATTTACGAATGTGGTTCCTATAATGAGTCAGGATTTTAAATATTTAGATAATGCTAAAACAGGATTTCAACTTTGAAAATTACTTCTCGCACAGGGTTAGGGTTAGGGTCTAATGCATAGTCCCCAAAGCAGAAATGAATACACCATCAAACTTCTTTAATGAATAAATTAGGCACATGGAAGCATTGATACAATTCGACCAAATTTCCTTCCATTTGTAAGTTAGGAAGGTCTTCCAGGACAGTCAAAAGGTTTTTCGACGAACATGAGTCCAGATTAGAGAAACCTTTCTGGAATTGCTTTTTCAAACTTGAAATGATGTCTTTGGCAAACAAACATGGAAAACGAGTCGCAGTTTCTTTGCTATATTTGTCACAGCTGCCAAACGACTGAAGCAGCTTCTCCATAACTGAATAAGCTTTCCTTCAGAAATTAACACTGTTTTAGAATCAGTCATCGAAGAGCTGCTTCAATCACTTTGCAGCTAAAGACTAAAATATAGCAAAGAAACTGAAGAGTTTGATTACAACTTGGCATTTGATATAGCGCATCGATTGACGTGCGAGCCATGGGCCAAAAGGAATTACCTTACCAAATCCTCATCATGTTCCTCATATCGTCTAATGATTTCTTTTGATCCGAAGAGTATATATGGGGGGGTCAATTTTTTGACATAATTTTGCTAGGGAGTCTCTAGTTTAACAGTTGCTAACAAGGGGGAGTGAGAGTGTCAAATATTACCTTAAACTTGTTGACATAAATAATGGACGACTCCTAAGACTAATATAATCTCTATTATAATATAATGACTTTATATTCGATTTTTGTGGCAAAATGACAGGAGTTAGTTTCATTACAGAAAATGTGGCGATGACCGAACCTGACTTGCATCCTAAAACGAGTCACATGTGATATACCGTGCGATTCATAAGTCTCCGCCACTAAAACTAAAATTAAAACTAAAATTTAGTTTATATATCATTTTAGATGTCACACATCATGATAGCCCCATTTTATCAAACAATCCAATTTTCATGGAACTAGAATTAATCAGAAACTAAGATTATAATTTGCAATATATTTTTAGAATTAAATACAATAATATACTAAGCAGTGCGTTAAGAAATAATAAATTTAACTAGTTGTAAATTGTAAATATTTATTGCAGTATTTATTGCAATATTAATACATATGGTCTTTGGTAAGAAGGTCGAGACCATATCAATAGTTTTAAAACAGCAGGGTTTACCGGATGAATTGCTTAGCTGATCACGACATCACCAGCGTCTTTGCTTTAATGTATTCTCAATGGGCTTTTATAAATACTGCTAGCCAATAATTGCACGATGGTATTTCTTGGAGTGATGGATTAATGACGGTACCGTTGTTATAATGTTCTCGTAGATCGAAAATT